>QVIK01000351.1:0-51942 GCA_003957845.1 Oidium heveae
TTGCCGAACCCAATTGGGAGGATAGAGATACCTTAGAAGATGTCGAAGCTCTTGATCGGTTCGAAAAAATGTATGGAAAGGGCGATGGAGTTGGTGAATTTGAAGGGGCTTGACAAGGTCCAAAACACAATATAAAAGAAAAAAAAAAAATAATTAAAATAAAAGGAGGGGTAACAAGGGGGTAATGTTATGGGCTGTTGCCCTATCCGTAAGGCTGGGCTTTTATGTAGGCTCCAGCCTTGTGCTTACTTTTACCACGTGATTATACTTACTACAAATTTACCAGTGTAGATCACTCGGCTAAAGGCTCAGGGGAGGATGGGAAAGTAAGGTCAGAGAGATCACTCGGGATCACTCCTTACAGTGCTAAGGTTATTTAATGTAGTACATTTCCCATAGTATTAGACCTCTCATAGATAAATATTAACCATAATTGAGCATTGTTTACGCGCACAGTCCGTATTCCTTTAGCCGTTGACAAAAGGTATGAGCAAAGTAAAAACAGACTTCGTCGCCAGCCAGAGAAATTTCAAGTGGGTGACAAAGTATGGCTAAATCTTCAGAATATTAAAACGCCACAACTCTCCAAAAAGCTTGCCTGGCAACATGCGAAATGCGAGGTAACAGCAGTTCCTTATGCGCTAACAGTTGAATTAAAAGTTCCTGGAAATGTACACAAACGTTTTCATGTTGAATTGATTAAAAGAGCAGGAATAGATCCCTTACCTAGCCAAATTCACGATGATGCACAAAACCCACCAATAATCGATGATTTAGATGAGTCACAATATGAAGTGGAGTTGATTTTACGAGCAAGAAGTGTTCATCTCAGACGTGGTTCATTCCGACAAGCCCTTGTTAAATGGGTAGGATGGATTGAGCCAACTTCGGAGCCATATACAATTCCAAATGTGAATTCACAATACAAATAGGCGTGCAAGTTAAAGCTTCAATGAATTAAAAATTACTTTGCACGTGTATAATGTAATATTTGTATTGACCTATTGACTCTCATGTCGCTAACCAAACTGAACCTAAAATTTATTAATTGTCACATTTGGAAGGTGATGCCTAATACAATACCAGCCTAAATTGGGGAATAGAAAATTCTATAATTAATCACAAGATATTAACCTGGAAGGGAGTTGTTCAATAGGTGCGACTGCACTTTTTTCAATTCGTAAAGAAGACCACTGAAACCCCAACCAGCTGCTAAGCACACCCATGGCGGAGTAATTACTCAATAGCATCAGTGGAAGATACTGTAGATTTCCTTTCCAGATTTTTTCATGAAGAAAACTGCAGTAAATAATCAATGGAATACTAAATGTAATATAGAGTAAACTGAGTCGATCGAGAAGGAAGACCCTAGAGTTATTACTTGGAGGTGTTACCCTGTCATATGTGACAAGGAAAAGCAAGGTCCAGAATAACGTATAAGAAGCTTTGATGGGGAATTCTGCCGCTTTAAAGAGTAGAGGGAAGAGTGAGACATATCCTGCAACAGCTAGAGGTCGAAAGGCACTGAGAAATCGACGATCTTTCGCAGCTATTAGTGAAAATGGAAGGATAATTAGTAAAACGGCCTTTTCGTGAACATGCCACCCAAAGAGGAAAGATGAATAGCCACAAAGAGTGACGGCACCAATAAATGTATCCCAACTTGGATCAAAAAATAATTTGATCAGTGGTAAGATTTGAGAAAGTATTGTTAAGATTAAAGTCGTTTTAGGAGTAACCTCTGGGAGGATGGCAAAAGATGTATCTCCTACTAATCCACGAGTCAGGCTGTTGAGAGCATTTTGATTTATAGTGAGACCTGAATAAGGTGCAACTGCCATAGTTAGTTAGAAACTAAATTCCATCTTACAGAAACATACAATTTATTAGGACACGATCAGTGAATGAATAAATCGCCCAGAAGTTCGGAGCCCAATAAGAATGACATAAGCCTCGAGAGAATGGAAATAATCTATTCTTGACTTGTGAGATTTGTCCCCAATATGCAAACGGGCCAAAAGCAGTGAGAAAAATGGCAAGAAGGCCAGCTCCAATTCTCAAGCAGTTTTTTATCTTGATTTTAAAAATAGATTTTTGGTCGAGGCAATATCTTCGAAGTAGGTAGATGAAATATGCGGGTGCTAGATAGAGATAGATATGTTTAAAGCAGAGAAGCGTGGCAAAAACTAGCCCACTTGCCAAGAGAGTAGAGTTTTTCCTTGCCAATACCAAGGAAATAACCAAGATGCCATATAAGAAGCCATTATACTGGAAATGAATATGATCGATGATCAAGAAACCAGGTGATAGAAGAAGTAAAATTGCTGCTGCATGAGATGCCTTCTGAGAGGCAACAGGTGCGGAATTTACGAAACTAGCTTGTTAGAGAGATTCCGACTTAAGACTGAATTAAAGCACATACAAAGATAATGCAAATAATAAGACTAGCTCAGTAATTATGACCGATGTTCTCTGAAAATATATTGTCTGCCAGCTATCATATTCCAAATTGTGAACTTTGGTTATTTCAGGGTCAACAATTCTGGCCGTTTGCGACAGCAGCCATTCGAAGTATGCAAAGAAAGGAGGATAATCTAATGTCCATTTTGAAGTATTGTCAAGATACCACTTATGTACAGGTAAGCTATTCGTAATTGCCAGCCAATTTCTATGAACTTCAAAATCTGTCGATTTACTGCTTCGTTAGCGCATGAACAGTCGGAAAATATCTGCACTAACTAAGCAGGAAATAACAGTATTTTGAACGCAGTGGCAACAACTGCACACTGCGTTAAAGACGGGGATAAATTTGGTGTCGACATATCCCGTTCCATCCATCTGATTCCCCGTCCACCGTTGAAATCATAATTCGCGGTAATATTTCTGCCACCGCTTTCCAAAAAGATGATTATTAATTGCCGCGGAGAGACACAAAAGGTGAAGCAACATATGGTTAAAGCAATTGCTTCAGGTTCAAATTTCAGGTCTGAACGGCTTTGCGGAATAAATTAACTAGACTACAGAAAATCTTCATGTTCCATTCAACTCAAATCTACAATATATAGCTCGTCACAATCCATTCCTAAGCTGTCTTCCACTTCATTCTCTGCCTTCTAATTTGTCAGGTATCCTTTTCTCACAGTTCAATGTTACAGAATGGATTTAGTTCTAGCACAGCCAATTCTATCGCAAAAAAGTCTAATCTGTAATATGTAATAAGGTCAACTTTCCAGAAATGTAGTTCACTCAAATCAGTAACGATTAAGACCAGAGTAAGAATGGTTCTTGGTACCCGTGCCACGCCCTCACATTGGTTTTGGTTTCGCTGCGGGCACACCACCGTTTCCTACACTTTTTTAAATTTCACGCATATAAACCCTCATATCTCATGTAGTTTTGAAGATTTCATCTATAGTTATGAGGATGATCAAGTAAAAACAGCCTGTGGATGTACAGTCGTCCACTTAGTTGAACAGGGTAATTCTAGCAAAACCCCCAAAAGAAATCGCGGCCTTGCTACCTGAGAAAACTTTAATGAAGATCATAAAACCACTTTATGGCGTACCTGAAGCTGGTACTCATTGGTTTAAAACATACCACAATCACCATACACACAATCTTTCCATGGAAGCATCAACATATGATCCATGTTTATTAATCACAAAAACTGGTGTAGAGGTATTTGGTATTGTAGGCATGCAAACAGATGATACTTTATTTTTAGCTAATCGTCCCTTTGCCGAATTGGAGAGTCAAGAATTGAGTAAGGCTAATTTGAACGCAAAACCAATTGACAAACTTACAGACAAGAACCCTCTAATTTTCAATGGAGGAAAACTAATCCTAGAGAACAATTCAATAATGTTTGTACAAAAAAGGCAAGGAAAACAAATTACACTTATAAACTCGAAATCACCATCATGTAAGCAAGATTATCTAATCCAACGAGCTCGGGGGGCCTACAAACATCTCTACTATTTGTCAACCAGAAGCAGCCTTTGACTTATCTATTGCTGCTCAACATCAAGATCCATCCGAAGAAGAAATTCGATTTTTGAACAAACGGTTACAGTGGCACAGAGAAAACCTAAATCGAGGAATCTGTTTCGTATCACTTGACCTTCAACGTGCTAGACTTTTCGTGTTCGTCGATGGTTCTTTCGCGAACAACAAAGATTTCAGCTCTCAAATTGGATTTGTCATCATATTAGCCAACGAATCGATAAAAGAAGATGAGTTTACAATTTCTGGTAATCTTGTGCACTGGTCTTCAATCAAGTGCAAACGCATCACTCGGAGTGTTCTGGCATCAGAGTTATATGCAATGGTACATGGTATTGATATTGCAATATCGATAAGTACAACCCTAAATTTAATGACTAAACAGCTTGGAATTACTAATATCCCGACTGTGGTTTGTACGGATTCTCTCTCACTATACGAGTGTATGGTGAAGTTAGGTACAACAAAAGAGAAGAGGCTCATGATTGATATCATGGCTATTCGACAATCATACGAACGGCGAGAGCTATCAGAGTTTCGATGGATTAATGGGGCTGATAATCCGGCAGATGCTATGACTAAAGCCAACTCCTCAAAATCGTTACATCAATTTGTAAATGATAACAAATGAAGAATTCGAATTAACGGATGGGTATATCGTGGTGACAATGAGAACAAAAGGGAATGAAAAAAAATAAAAAAAAATAAAAAGTTGCCAGTGTCGGGATTACAGGTCATGACAGGGGCTCATAGCTCACTAGTCTACTGTATCCGGGGCTATTGATGACCAGGGGTTTTGGGACGCGTAAACTTTCATAGAAATATAAATAGATAACAAGGAGAAGAGAAGAAGTAATAAGAAGTTTTATAATTGATATACGATCGTTACGATAATTTATTTGTGCACAACCCGTGAAACCAACAGTGTACTTGATGCTGCATTTGTCAAGGAGCACTTCATCAGAGTATATCATAAGGCAATAAAAATGAGGAGATTTCGAGCAGGTAGGCTATTTAATGAAATCCAGAGTTTATACTACAATCTTCACAGGCATCTGGCCATAACCACTAAAAATGACTCTCAGAAAATTTCAATTGAAATCATTGAAGTCTTTAGCACACCCAAGAGCTTATGGCTCCTATATATGGCTTCTTTAAAAGCTCATTCAAATAGAAGATCTCTCTCGAAATACCAGGATATTGCTGAACAAAGAAGGCAAGGTAATTGCCCAAGGGAAATAAATACCAGGGAAGTGCAACTAATACTCGGACCTCATCAATGTAACCGCCATTTATATACGTCAAAAAAATAAGAGCTAGAAACCAATTCGCACTAACCCAAATGATCGCTTCAATTAATGTTGATGCTATCAAATCTATATTGAACTAAACAGTCTGGGAGCCGTCTACTTTGGCTGAAGGGAGTTAGTTGAGGGAATCGAAAGCGGCAGCAGCTCAAATAACGGAATTAATGTAAAATGTATGACATATTTAGTATTAAATTTAGGGAATCGTTAAAAATCCCTCACCCAGGGGTAGAGTGGATCCATGCTGCTAATTCGAGGCTCTCATTGGCTCTCCTTACGAAATTCAGAAAACCGTTACGGACTAGCTTGACACGTTGGTATCTATGTAAATAGTTGCTGTTATTTACTTTCCCTTCTTAGATAGGTTTGAATTCCATAAATTGCACTGGGTTAATTGTAGCTTTGTCTCTCTGTCTCACTGCATCGTGACAACACATATATAGCATCAATGTGGATAAGACTGCAGCTCGCAAAAGATTATTTTCGCTACACCGTCCTTTGACTTAACACTAATTATATTCAACACTGATCCTCACTCAGCATATCTCTCGCACCCCCTCAACTACTTTCCTATAGCACCTTGGAAGAAGCCTAGATTGCCATCGACATCAAAGCACATGCGCAATTTTATGCTGTTCGTGCTCTGCGTACTATGAAAGATGGAAACCGAAAAGACGGCACAATCAAAGGTCAGACACTGCAATGTTTGCTGGCAGGATTCCTCTCAGGAATTCAACAACTCGCAACAGCTCTAGTCGGAAGACCGATTGTTGTTTCCGCATATCAATTCACTTTAAATAGGCAATAGCCTGGACAGTTGTGGCTGACATCCCAGACCACAACTATGAAGCTTTTGCGCACCTATCAGCACACCCTAAAGGCAAAACCTTAGCAAGTAGAGAACAAGCAACTGTGCTTTCTCTTAGTCAAGCAGGAGCTCCATCTAGCTGTATATTGGCCACACTACAGCAGAAAAACGATAATATGTTTCCCATTCCGCAGGATATAAGCAACTAGCGCCGCGTTCAAAAAGTTGTCTTACTGGCATGGTGCACCCCCTTACAAACTCTATTAGACGGCCTAGCAAATACCTTAGGAGCGATATATTATATGTGACAGCATCCTGAGACGCAGCAGCTGTCTCACCTTTTCATTGCGTCTCCCTCTGCGAGGCAAATTTGCCAACAGTGCAGTCGCAGCAAAATTTGGCTCATTGATACAACCTACCAAACAAATCGCTATGAGCTTCCTTTACTTCAAGTTACTGGAACAATAGCAACAATTTCAACTTTTACCTCTTGTTACTGCCTTATGCGCAACGAGACAATTGCAGACTATCGTTAGGCTGTTACGGTTTGACCATTTTCCTCGCTTATGTGGAAACCTAAGCTGACTAAGACGGGCTCATGGTATTATAGTTGCTACTGACAACCAACATCGTAAACACAAATGTCAATCTTATATGGACCAGGGTTGGGGGGATCAGTTATATAATTAGTCGTTCACTTCCGGAGATAGTTTCCTCTCCATATTAGATCAATAAATCGACATTCTCTTAACCAACTTGGTTCTCGTCACATAGGCGATGGGCAAGCTCGGCGAGATATTTCAGGACTTTAGCATCAACTATCATGAACAAAAAATCACATTTGTTACCGACCAGGAACTTGCATTGATGACTGCGATATCTGAAATAAACCCAATGGCGGGCACATTGCTCTGCTAGTGTCATATCAGTAAGAACATCTTGGCAAAGCATAGGTCATCTTTTAGCTCACAAGAATTATTTGAGGAGTTCTTCAATTCATGGAATGTGCTGGCAAGCTTGCCCACCAGTGTGAGCTATACAACAAATCTCGTAGAGATGCGGGTATCAATCACAGGGCATGTGAGGCGCTATCTTGAATCAATATGACTTGTCCATGAGGATAAATTTGATGGTGCATGGATGAACTGCATTCTCAATTTTGGTAGTACGACATCGTCTCGAGTGGAGAGTGCACACACTGTAAAAAAATAGATTGGAGTATCTACTGGTTAATACTGCGTGTGTTTGTAAGGCTTGAGCTAGAGCTTCATACAAAATAAATTATTGTCTCTCAAGTGATCTCTTGTCTGTAGGTATGGCCATAAGGCTTACATGCGATTGCCAATTGGCAATTGTTCGAGGAAAAAACGCCAAGGACCGTGCTTTCAGCAACCTATGACTAGGGCCAATGCTTGCAGCAGTGATGGGGGAAATATCAGCGGTATGGATACGTGCTGCCCATCCACTGTATGGACGGTGCATGTCAACAACA
This sequence comes from Oidium heveae, assembly GCA_003957845.1. Classification (NCBI taxonomy): domain Eukaryota; kingdom Fungi; phylum Ascomycota; class Leotiomycetes; order Helotiales; family Erysiphaceae; genus Oidium; species Oidium heveae. The sequence goes on from QVIK01000351.1 coordinate 7,610, forward strand.
GACTATTTTGATCTCACGAGAATAACGATGGGATAATCTCGCTCTCATGAGTTTCGAATGCGTAGAAATCGGCCCCTCAACGTTGCTGACTTCCATACACATTGATGGATAAGATTGCCAATACGAAGCAATGTTATGGTAGAAACTACCGTATGGCAAACATTTTGAAAAGGACTCACGAGACTTATGAAGGCGAATCATCGCCTATCGTTGACGAAGAATTCACCGATATCTGATTGCACTTCCATCAGAGTTGGATGTCTCTGATCCCGCTCCTGTACAAGGGCGTGGTAGGCATGAAGATCAACGACAAGGCCGCCCTCAGAGTTTGAGCATGTATTAGCTCAAACAACAGTGGAACAGCAACAAAGAAGAAAATGTAAGCTATGCCATGGTGAAGGTCATAACGCGCTTATATGTAGAACTGTTAGTATCACAAGGGAAATATAATAATACTACTAAAGGGTGAATCGTTTTTTTCTAATCTTCTCCTACTCTTCTATTCTACGATCTAGTGTTGTTGTTTATACCAGGTAACACTAGTCTATTACATAATCAAACACAGGGATAGTTACTATAATTAGAACTCCACAAATAATACAAGGAAATCATCGTCTACATTATTCATGTGTTGTTGATGGAATCGTATATTTATTAAAACAAGAACGTCAATTCTGAATAGAGTTTTGTAAACTATGAGTGTAAAGTCAATGGGCGTCTAATTAATTCCGGTTGAGTTAGGGTTAATTGCGGTTTCCGAGCTAAAGTCTGGAGCCAATGAGAGCCTCGAATTAGTAGCATGGACCCACTCTACCCCTTAGTGAGGGATTTTTACCAGAAACTGAGGGATTTTTAACGATTCCCTAAATTTATTTAGTATTGTCGTTAAACCAAAGCACTTAAGTGAAACGTCCCTTAATGCACCGTGGAAATCTTTGAACTCACGTGAATAATTGACAAAAAACAATCCAAAAGTTATAGTTAGCGTGCGATAAATAAAGCGGACCCATGTAAAAAACAACCTAACTTTATTATGAAATAAACTATAGGGCAAGCTGCATGTATTCAAATTACTTTGAGAATTTATCCATTAATTACTCCAGCACTAACAAACTACCTAACAGCATATTTCACAAATAAAAAGGACTTAAGATTTTCATCTTGTTTTCTTGGAGGGAAAGCTATTAAGAAATTATAATTCCATCTACTATGGTAGGATATTGCTTCAATCTCTTGGATTTTTTTATCATGTCATTTGATCTCTTAATGGAACTCTGGCTCGTATTAAATCGACTATAAATTAATGTAGCTATATGCTATTTAATACGTGTATATTACACTATGGAGATGAATTAATGGTCTAAAGCTACATCTATTACTAGAAAGCATCACTAATCAGCTATAAAGAGTAAAGCTCCTTTTCAGAAGGTATTTACACCTCCTAATCTTATAGTGAGCTCTTTTGGAAGCTTTACAATATATGAGCTCCTTTCAACTTAATAAAACCTTCTAGCAAGATTCCTATACCTAGCCCACGCGTCCGGCATATTTCGCTCCCTCTTTAATTGTCGGGTTTCTCAAAGTAAATTCGGTCATTTAAACCGATTTGTCTACTTTAAAAATATACCTGGAGAAAATTGACGTTACCGATATTTTTCTGCTCTTCTAGTAAACTTGCAATAGCTAGTTTAATTGATATGCTATGTTCGACATCGATTTCTTGGCCTCATCATCACTTTGGATCAGCGATTCTTTATTTTCGTCCTGCGATTCAACAACATTAGCCTTTACAGAGTCGTTATCAGATCGAGAACTATTGAGACTAAGATCATCGTAGAATATTTCATCCCTATTTTTAGTGAGTATATCACTGCCTTATATCCTTTGTTCTGGGCGGAGATTAAGTTGCTTTCCAACCCAGAATGGCCAACGTCTCTTACGACGGATCTCCAAGAAGAGCAGTACGAGATTCAAAAGGTCCTCAAAGCAAAATAGGGTATGTTTGCAAAGAAGAAATTGACTCAGTAGAAGTGAATTGTATGCGCATGTCTTCTGAATTGGATCGCTGTAGCACCCCTGGAAACTCTGTGGTTCAACCTTTGTGCTCCGCAAGATTTTTTAATGCTTCTTAAATGCTTTCCTCCAAGCTGTCTTGGCCAGTCAGTGACTGTTGTTGAGACTAGTAGATAGTCGTTCGAGCATTTATGGCATCAGACGTGGAAAAGGAACTCAACAAACCAAATCAATTCTGGGACAATTGTATCTATGAAGATTCATGCTTGACGACCCGCCAATGAGACTCAACTATCATTTTCGTTTTGAGGACTCGCATCCTTTCAAAATTTGCTGAGCAAGCCCAAGGTTTTCATGATTCTAAAGCATACCAATAAATAAATAGGTAAGCCTAGAAACGAAAGTGATTCTGAGCACGGCACCAAGCACATAACTTGTTAATGCAGTCAAAATGAATCTACTCGGCAGAGCGGTAGGACCCCATTTTGGTCAGGTATCAAAGAGTGCATGTTAAATTGACAGCTAAGAATCCTTAGAATATCCTTTTTGTATTATCTGGTAACTGGAACTTTGTCTTTGAGTTTAGAATCTCTCAGTAGTTGACAAATTTCACTAGTTGTATTTATTAAGCATCTATCTCTAGTATACTTAAGAGATTTTTCGGACAGTTGATTATCAACGTAAGCAATTTGGTTTGTACGAAGTAAAATCACAAACAATCAACGAGCGTCAGGATCTACCCTTAATCTTAATCTACTGGTGTAGTGAAATCTTTTCATTTGGCACCGATCGCGAAGGCTTATATTCTCAGAGTCCTCGTTCCAAACAGTATCCTGACGGCAGTGAAAGACATATGAAGGAGTGGCTGCCTTTTCAATACATGCTTGTCGGAAGCGGTGGCAACCTGCCTTCCGGATAAAGCCGACACGTTAGCAAGTTGCTTGATTGAGGTGACTCAAATCAACACTGCCATTTCTCTACAGGATTTGTCCGGAAAAGACAGGATGTTGGTCGAAGTCAAAAGTGTAATGAAAATCAAGCAATTTGGTTTAGCTCTAATAGAATCAAAGTGACATTGTAATAGGAAATCGGATCAAGATGGTAAAAACTCACAGTATGACTCCATGTTTTGGTTTCATTTATGAGGCTGGCACATTGGTCCAACTCGGAAAAATAGTGGTTCTTTGTATCCTTCTTGCTGTGCTTCTTACACGACTTCATTCTCCTACCTTGTCCATCGAATGTTTCACTGCTTCCATCAATAATGCAACCGTACTTTGAGCAATACATAATTGCCGCCTCCAATACAAAGAGACGGGTTTTGGTTCCGGATAATGCTGCCAGGAATAGATCAGAGCTGAGAAATACGATACTTGTGGGAATTAAACTATGTAGATGTAAGATAAGTAGAGATCGCGATATGATGATAATCTTTGATTTGATTCGGCTGTATATAAATTCGCTTTTTCTCTATATTATTGCACAATTCCGAAGTAAGATATTGTCAATGCTAGGGCTAAATTATGACTTCTAAATTAAGCATGGGTGTGTAAAATTTGCCAGGGTATGAGGCAAGGAAATGCTAGAAAACTCACGTGAGTGCAAATATTTCCAGGGTGCATTATGTTTCCTCCTTAACCGATGGGTAAGTAGTTTTGACGGGTGCGCGGCTATTAGGTACGCGCGGAAAACTAGGTGCCTTAGCTTATAAACTGAGGTTCAAAGTCTAAATAGATACAAAGGCTTAGAAATTCTTTCTGTTTTAGGGTAATTCTTACGTACGATGGATTCAGCATTTATTCCCTCTGAAATCGTGCTTAGGCATCATATTCATCATACATTTGCACTGGAACTTTCGCCATCGATTTTGCGTCTTGGGAAACCAATTCGAAACGTGATACTTGCCACAGTTGTAATATATTGCTTGAGCGACCTTACACGCGCTGTACTACAAAGTGTCCTGAACAAACCACCACGGAGTTCAAAGGATTGAATTAATTCAATCATCTCTTTTCAAGACTAACGGACCTAGTTGTCCATATTCTCATGTATAATTAATAGGAAACTATAATTTCTCCACTTCTCTTTTTGTAGAAACTTTACCCAACCCAGGGAGCGTGAAAGGGGGTTTATCTATAAAATGGGGTTATCTACCATATCTTTGTTGATAACAATTTTCTATTTTGTTCTTGCATGGGCGGTAGTAAACGTTGAAGAATTATCTATAGGAAAAAATGGAAAGTACGTATATCTTTTTTAATTTTCCCTTTCTCTCTCATATATATTTACTTATTGATTATATTTTGCTAAAATATCATCATTAGGATTCATTCTGTAAATGGTGCCATTGAACACTTTCACCTGATTGGATTGCCTAGTCCTCCAGAAGTACTGTCCGACAAGATAATTCTCACACCTCCTTCTCTCAAGAACTCACGCGGCGCTTTATGGTCTGATAAAAATTTAAATAATGCTTACTGGAATGTGGAAGTTGATTTTCGTGTGACTGGCCCAGAACGAGCCGGTGGGAACCTTCAGATTTGGTACGTCAAAAATGGACAGCAAACTGTAGGCCTTTCGAGCATTTATACAGTTGAGAAATTTGATGGCTTAGCCTTGACTATTGACCAGTATGCTGGATCGGTATTTCACACCAATCTAGTCCTAATTATGACTAACCGCCATAGGGAGGATCAATTCGTGGATTCTTAAATGATGGTACCACCAATTATAAATCTCACCACAAAGTCGATAGTCTATCGTTTGGTCATTGTGACTACTCCTATCGTAATCTAGGAAGACCTTCCCGACTCACATTCTCTCAATTCGATGATGGCCTTCATGTGTCTATTGATGATAAAAAATGCTTTTCTTCGAGTAAAATTTCTCTTCCGCCTGGATATAGCCTTGGTATTACAGCTGCAGGTGCAGAAATACCCGACTCGATCGAGATATTTCAGGTTGTTACCATGGTTGATGCACTTTCAGGTGAAAAAGCTACCAAGCAACAAGAACCAACTCAAAATTCCGAGAATAAGGAGTCAAAAGAATCCACAGAGTCTACTCAACACTCTGACAAATCATCAACCCTCACTGAGGAGCAGTCACTGGATATGAACACTCGACTTCAGTCGGTAATGAAACAGGTGAATAAGTTTCAACATACTCTACTTGGTTCTCAGACTCAGTACATATCAAAACAGGATGAAATCATAAACAAGTTACGAGTGATTGAGACCAAATTAGATAATTTTGACCTGGCTTCCAAGCATATTCTAGAAATCAAGAAAGATATAGGGCAATTGAAAGAAGATTTTCATAAATCTCTCGAGCAACATATTAAAGGTCTTCGTGGAGATGTGAGGGATACCCAAAATTCACTTATGAACACGCATCTCACCTTACATGACGTTTTAAGTGATCGTATGAGCCTTACAACCCTTACTTTTCTGTTTTGGTGTGGTCAGGCTATTTTACTGGTGGGATATATTGTACACAAGCGTCGAAGAAAGGATTCAACAAAGAAGTTTTTGTAAATATAGGATTATGATACACTGATATATTCCAGATTGTTTTCAAACGAGCGAAAAACAATAATTAGTTATGTATAATTTTCCTTTTGAAAAGGAGTATAATAATGCCTAATATAATGCTCTCAAATTACTATCGCTAATGAACCTCCCATTCAATCCCATTTTGCTAGAGGCATAGAATCCTTTTTTCCTAATCCCACAAGTAACAACTAAAATCAAACCACTTTCTTACTCAATAGAAATGTGAAAGAGATGTTATATTCAATATGGATATTGAATATGGATAAACTAAGCCTATTGGCAAGAATGCATTTTCTTTCCACACCAGTACTCATAAAAATATCGCCATACGCCATGCTCTCTACCAGATATACTATACACCGTATCAATGATCAACCAAAATAATATTATTTAAATTAAAACTCAAAATAATTCCATTCTTTTAATAAGGCGGCTTTGTGATATAACTAGGTTCTCTTTCTGAACCAATATCAATTTCTTTGAGGAAGTTTTCAAAGGCCATTGATGATTCCTTTGGAAATAATTGAATTTGAGATTTAGTTACTTTTTTCTCACTTCTCGGCTTATCTTCAAGACCGAGGTCAGATTCGGCTGTAAGCTCATCTTTATATAACCTAGGAATAGAGGGAATTGGGGGAACTTTATCTATTTCTTTTGAATTAGTAAGGAAACTGGATCTCTCGTCGTCTAAAACGGGATTTGACGAGAGGGGTGCATTATATCGAGACTCGTCATCGTGAGACTTAGATCGATCTACTTTATTTGATTCTCGGTCGGACGCAGAGAATTCCAGTTGCGATAAATTTGACTGGCTGGGGTTGAATGAAATCTCTGAGGTAGTATATGCATAGCTGAGCATACTCTCACTGCTTGCATCACTTGGAGTCACATTCCCTGTGGTTCTACCACGAGATATTTTCCGTTCTTGCCCAGAGAGAACTCTCTTAAGATACTCAACTCGCGTGATAGAATTTCGCCTTGACTCTCTAGTAATTGACGGAGATAGCTCACTTGTTCCCCTAGTTTTTTTGAGAGATGCCAATCCAACATTTGGCCCATTATTAGAGCTTGATCGGCTTCCACTCTTAAATCCACGAGGAAATTGATTATAAGCTGGTGGTGAATATGACCGGTCATTCCCACTAATTGATAGATAATTCCGGTGTCTTAATGTACTTGTCCCGGTTCTAGAGCCACTGAGGGATTCCGGCTTAATACTTTGCTGGGCAGCTACAGTTTCAGAACTCCACTCTGAAGTTAACTGTTCTTTTAAATCCTCGGGTATTTCAAATTCCAGATGAGGTTTTGATGAGTCTAAAATTGGCTGAGTGCAAGTACGAGATGGTGAGATTGAGGAATTTGTTCCCTGTGCCAATACACCCTCAATGTAGGATGAGAATATCGATTCGACCATTTGAGAACGTCTTGTAAATGGTTTGAGTGGATAAGAATGAAGATTTTCAAGTGAGATTTTTTGTGATGAGTCTTGTTGATCAGATGCACGTAGTTGTTCTAGACAAGGAGGCGGAAACCTTATTTTATTTAACCATAATTGATTCTTCTGACGACTGTGTATTTCACGTTGTATTTCAATATCAACGGGGGTCGAATTAAGCTTAAATTTCTCGCACAGAATCCAAAAGTATCCATAACATAAGCTGCTAATATGAATCCTGGAAAGTGGTGTTAACTGCTCAGATATATCTTCTTGAAGACGAAACATCATAGGAAGCCCGTGCCTAGCAGCATTTATTCCCAAATTATCAACAAGTCCGTGTAGAATAATATGTAACATTATGATTTCTTCTTCTTTTTCGGAATATTTTAAAGCATTTTCGTAAATAGTAAGATGAAGTAGGTCCAAGAATGTACTTTGGGGCTGACGCTTTATAGTTGCTTTTTCTTTTGGCCATGTATTTGAAATAGATCGCATGTTAGAGTGTGTATTAGTGTCGATTTTTATCGTCCAAGGGGATATTGTGGACTTGCTTTCAGAGATCCGAGGAGAAAATTCTGACATCTCATACTTCAACCATGTTAGTAAAGCTGCCACATATTCTTTTCGAACGCGATTATCATTGTCCCGAAGAAGCCAATGTGTTCCTTCCCAAACTCTAGTTGAGACATAATTTCTTGCGAGATTTCCTGTAACAGACAAGCTTTTTCGGAGACTGGCTGTAAATAAGATAGATCCAATTGCCTTTAAAACACTGATTTTAGCATTGGTGAACAAAAAAAGTCCTTCTGGATTAGCTTCCTCGGTATCACCAGAAGGATTAGATGTAGACGTTAAAAAAGCTGAACTTTCTGTATTTGATCCTGAAGGTTGCATACTATTATTAGAGCTTGATTTAATGCGACAAATTAATGCCGAAACCATATCTGATATTTGGTCTGCATAATAAATATGTGTGGCTAGGTTACCGATACATTCCTGTAATTTTTCCAGTAATTTCTTTCTCAAAATAGGTCTTGGAAGAGCCTCTATGTGAACTATTGTGGAATTTCTGAGCGGCCATTGGCCATCACTAGTAGCACTGACTTCACATATAGTATTTGCTTCTTGACTAGGGGGCCTACTGGATTGGAGGACACGTAGTAGGTGTTGAACCAATCCTATTAAGACATCTAATACACTGAGGCCTATTAGATTAATATCAGACTTAAGTAGAGAGTCTATCATAGTAGCGTAGAGCAGTTGTTTTTGAAAGTCATCAATATCAATTGAGCTATTGACCAATATATCCAAGGTTGTTACTAGAATAGTATAGCGGTCCTGAACTGGCGCCCACCGTGAGATCATTTGAAAAATTTGAATTGCACGAGACTCTATAGGTAGTGAGTTTTTTTTTTGTTTAATACTACAATCTCCAATATATTTTAGAGTAGCTAGTGTAGCACCGTGCATTTGAGCTTTATTATTTACTGCAAAGATCAACCTAAGACATTCTAGAGAGAGGACCGTATTATCTTCTTCAGCTACTTTGTCCGCGTCGGCAGTAGTTCCAGAAAGAGCAGCTTTAGAGCTTGACGAAGTTTCAACTGTGTGTATCGTAGCGATACTTGCCCTTCGACGTGAGAAACTTTTTGATCTAAATTGCACCTCAACTTTAGTCTTTTGCTCAAGCAGATTAATATAATCAGAGTTTTCAGACCATATATTGTCCAGTAGTATTGGTACTATGAAGTTTAAAAGTCTACCAGCAATCGAAGCTAGTGCTTCAGACGAAAAGACGCTTTTGATCGCTTGGAGTCCTAGATTTTTCCATTTCAAAGCTACAGGTGTACTTGAGGTGAGATTTGTAATAGACGGTGTTTCTGAGGCGAGTGAGGCATATTTGCTCACAATGTCTTCATATTGGCAGAGATACTCTTGATCGGCAGAAAGTGACGCCTCATCATGATTTTGACAGAAAGACTCGAAAGTTAAAAGTGAAGACTCAACCATAGTAATATCATGGGCACTGATTATAATGTTAAGAAGCTTAAGAACATGTGTTGCGTATAGTGGCAGGTCCCGTGGTGCCTTTTCTATGAGACCAGTCACTATTTGGAGAGTTACCTGCACATTTCTCATCCAAGGTCAGCAATACTATAAGATTGTGTTCATATTACCATTCATACCCTATTCTAGCTCTCCATACATCACTTGCAGTTTTTTTTTCCAAGAAAGCGCCGACCTTCTGGACCTTGCTTCGCCGGGTGGTTGCATAGTAAAGGAGATAACTCAATTCACTTGAGTTCGGTTTGACATCGACTGCACCTTTAACTGTTCTCGGATAGCAATTGAGTATGAGGACTTGGTGTTTTGGACGACACTTTTGTCGAATGGCATGCATTGGTCACGACGGCAGCGTCGGGAGATCTACTTTGTGCTCCAATGTTTCTTGTGACATATATATGGCTTAAAGGAAAAACCCCAGCGACGGTCATACGAACCCAGCGAGACGTTCACATTTGAGTTGTTGGCTTAGCTATTTTTGCTGATATTGTTAGCTTTGCCGAATTAGATGCAAGCTTGGAGCTGATGGAGGGGTTGCTCGTTCCTAATTTCCTGAAGAAATCAATACCTACAGGCGAAGACGGTCCTTTTTTTTGTTTTTTAGGCTTTTTCCTTACGCTCTTACCCTGTCCGAGGCGGGCCTAGCTATGGATATATGCACTTTTGACTAATTGCTACTTATTTCCCTCCTTCTTTCTCTTTTTATCCGGAATAATTTAAAGGTTTCCTACGACTCGTTGCCTCAAGTAGGTAGAGTTAGTCCCGTTCGTGTCTTCTGCAGAATCTTAATTGGATGATCCTTACGATGATTGTTGGTGGGAGTCTTGAATCAACGTGTCTTAAGCTAGGCCTCAGGCATGAAAACATACGAACGCTTAGACAGGAAACCGGTTGATCTCACTCACTCACTGATTGTTGCTTGCTTACGGATGAAACTAGCCAAGCTTTGGTGTGGAACTTATGACGTTTGGGAAAGAAGCTATGACATTACCAATCATAATATTATTTATCCATTCACTATTATCATTATTATGAAATATACATCTCAGACATAACGCATAACGTAAAAATTGAAATACCCACTCCTGCTAGCGTGGTTCCTATTTATCCTCCCTCGACCGGGATAGCTAAACGAAGGGCAGTTATGCTATGCATAAACGTACACTAGCATTTGACGTGATTTATGCAAGATAATATCAACGCTAATGGTAAATGCAAGTGTACAACACTTGTAAATTGCTGCTCAATGGGCCTTGACTGAAAACACCAATTAAATTTGCTATTTCGCCAGTTTTCCGTTTCCCCCAATTTTGATACTATGTAATAATTTCTTGATGGTGTAGTTAAACTGTACCCCAGCAGGTATGAATTTTGTTCACCATCATCATTTTCTAAGACCCTACACCACCATCAAATTTTATCCAAATCCAATAGAATAAGCTTATATATTAAGTACCTTACATCTATGGATCTTACGAACTAAGTTTCTGCCATTTATTAATAGAATTATAGGTCTTTTAAAGTCGTAAATCTGCTCCACAGCACTTGTGAGAACCATTTATGCTCGCTTAAGAAATAGCCTTCTAAAATTCCCACTTAACCCAGAATTTGTAGCCTTTAGATATCTAGTATTTCAGTCAAGCCGATTTTATTGTTTTAGAGGCAGCTTACAGGGATAAAATCTGGTGACAGCAGCAATGGAGCTCGTTTGGTGGAGGTGCTCATGATTTATATTTTCGACAACTTCTGAACCCTATAATTTCCAAATCTACAATGAGTTAACCAGAAGCTGACGTGCTTTCTTCGATTTTCTTGATACGTTATATAGATTTTGTGAGTGTCTCCTATTCCATTCATTGTAGATGTGATCAAGTTGCTCGCCTGCAAACCCGTTTTCTTAAAAAGTATGGATTAGTATTTTAGAGAGGAAAACAAGTGCGACACTTTAAGCAAATATAGCAGGAAAGTGCAAGTATTGATATGGTTGTTGAAGTTTCTAGCTCACGGTAAGTTTAGTGCTCGACGAATCCAGAGTACCTTAAAGAAGATCTTACAATGCAGACGGTGGCTTGGAAGTATAATTATTTTATTAAAAAGATGGTAATTTAGAGGGACTAAAGTTATAATCATCAACATCCTTCGGAAAATTAATGGCTTCCTAATAGTCAAGTATTTCTATCTTGACGTTGTTTACATTTAATTATTGTTTACTTAGTCATATCCATATGATAGGGTGATTGTAGCGTCGATATTATGTAGCATGAATTACGTCAAATACTAGCCTGCATTTATGCATTGCATAACTGCCCTTCGTTTGGCAATCCTGCCCTCGACAGGCAAAGATAAGATTTATTGCGAGTTCAGAGTCCTCTACTCGCTTCAACATCCAGCATTCCCATCAATTCTGGTCCCAGAAGTCAGATATCTGACATTTCTCTTTTTCTAACTTCTTAGAAAATCTTTTAAGTTTGTTCTGATCTCAGAGAACGAAGCTTAGAACCGAGGGATTGAAATAAAACGTATCCCATTTAAAAATTTATCTAATATCATAATTTCTATATCCACTACTTGCACTCGCTGTGTTCATCCAAATCCCAGCTTAATAAGGATCAACATTTTCCCTCTTCCAAACACAACGTAAATCTCCCCTAACTCATCGCGAGATGACACGACAAGAAAAAGCCAACAAATTCTTCACAGTCTGAAATCAGCATGGCTGCATATGCAGCCAATGTGTCTCCACTGATAAAATGTCACACATAGGGAATCGGTGTAAGTAGGGCACATTGGCAGTCGTTAGAATTATTATCTTCGTATCACATGGTTCACAAGCGAGCAGTCCAACCCCACCAAATGCAGCTTACCTCTAGTATATACTAAAATACCATCACAAAGCAACATTCGACTATCTTGTACTGAAATAAAATTACAACTTGCTTTTTATGTCACAAATGAGTTTTACGAAGAGAGTGAAAGACTCGTCATTATAGCCTTCAGCGTGCCTAGAACTATTGTCTCCCGACAACGCCAGGGAGTCCTCTCTTGACGCGATCGCAAGCCAAACTTAACGAAGCTGATCATATAATAGGAGGCTCTATACCAACGTATAAATTACCTTGGATAGCGAGAGATAGGCGCAAAAAGAGCCATAGTGCGACATATGGCCCATGATCTGCTTACTAAGCGTGGTGGAGATTCTCTGGGCAAGCATTGTGTTGATAACATTAAGACGCGTTCGCTAGAGATCAAACTTAAAAGGTGTCATCCAAACGATCTTCAATGAGCCTTGAACGAAGATGCATGCGTCATAACGCCCTAGTTCGAGCTGGTTGCCAATATTAAGGGCAGAGGATACCCCATGTAACTCAAAAACATCAAGCAATTTCTGTTAGGTAGAGGCTCAATCAACGCTTTTCCGCGAGCGTGTAAGACTGTATAAATATTCTCCAATTTCTCCACTGCTTAGAGCTATCGATCAGCTTAATAGGTGTTTTGCAAAGATAGGGTATGAAACTGGGTTGATGCGACAAGAAATGGCTGGGCTTCGCACAGCAGTAGATGTAGCAACAGAGGTAAAGGATTGAAAGAGGAAATTTATTCAGATAGCTAAGACCTCCATTAAAAGGGAGATAACTGATTTGATAGATGAAAAAGAGGGTGGAGTAAATCTAATTGATAATAATGATATGAGTAAAAATATTGATTTATGTATGAAATAAGTTATATATCTAAAAATTAAGGAGGGTAGGAAAATTGACCATGAACCCCCGTCGTGTAAAATAAACTAAATAATAATGTAAATAAGAGAATGTACAAGTCAATATATTTGGGGTAATCAGACTAGAATTTCTGAAAAATCGTATACTACTTTTGCGTACAGCCCGTATTTTGCGCCCCTGCAACACGTTAACTTTATGCACGATCTGTCATCAAATTCCTCATCGAAGTCATCAAATTCATAACACGTTCAAACACGTTCAAACACTCATCACCATATCTTTATCAGTTTTCCATCAATTAAATTAATTCTAATTGATGTAGCTGTCCCATCATCTATATGCTATTTTATTTAATTTTCTGAGAATAAAAAGGTGCATTAAATGAGGAGCTGGACTTTCTATTTTGTTTCTTCGAGCAGAAAATCACAGCTTTTGATCTCCTTTATAACTTTCGCATTTCTCCGTATATTTTAATGACAAAAATTTTACTAAATCACAATCTCAAGAAATAGTAAATATATTAATTTTAAATTCCAACTTTGCCATATGAAAATGTTGATGTTGGGCGTCGAATTCAAGTGTTGAGAAAAGTTGACATTTTCATGAAGATCAGGATGACAAATCGTGTATGAAATTAATGTGATGCAGGGGTGCAGAAAACGGAGTTGTACGCAAAATTAGTATACTGCTTTATCAATCATTTGGACCGACGAAACTTGGGTGAAGGATGGGCAGCATCCAAGAGAGTGGGTGACTAGGAAAGTCTCTAACATTTTGTTTCTTGACTTGAAATATACTAGTGGACTAACTATCTTATTTAGAATCATGAATAGTACCAAATTGATTGCGTAGATTCCAAAATTAGCAAAAGAAACGGATGGATGTTCTGGAGTAGCTTTGCGGGAGTAGAGAAGGGACCTTGTTTGTTTTGGGAGAAGGAGTGGTGCTCCATAGACTCCTAGAAGTACAGTGAGAAAATAGTACCTCTCATAGACACCATCCCGTCTATGAAGCCCTGGATCTCCGCCATGCAGGATAACGCTCCTGCCAACGCATGTGAAAATACGATGGAAGAGATGCAAGATAGATCGATGATTCCAATCGATTAGCCTCCTAACTCTCCTGATCTCAACCCTATCGAAGCTGTCTGGGGCTGGATGAAAGACTACATCCAGCGGAATCATCCAAATCTGAATGGTGGAAGACAGCGGACGCATAATTCACTTCGAGTAATTGTTACGGAGGCATAGCACTCCGTGCTTGCTGAATTTCTTATAAGACTACTTGAAGGAATGCCTGCCAGGTGCCAGGCGGTAATAGATGCCTGTAGAGGTCCAACCAGATGTTGATCTCTTTAAAACACAGATAAATACTCTGAATCTTAGTGGTTAGATTAAGTGTACATAGATTAGTCTTTATTTATAATTTTCCATATTTTCGAAGCTAGATAGTGATGTAGAATACAGAATAAAGCTGTCACATAAATTTATATGCTGTCAATCATTATACAGATTAAGCTTAGTTTGAACAATGAAGGGGGGGTAAAAACATTTGGTCGTTTGAAATTCACCATATATTTTTTGTCAAGAAAATTCATAAAATCGATGCATAAACTCTATTTCGATGTAGATTATGCCTAGCTAGGTTTGGCGGCTCCACTAAAAACCCATGTCGGCCCCACAGGATAAAAACATTAGCGTGGTAGTCGAGTGGGTTTGACTGTTTGCTCGGTTGGTCTTAGTCCCACCTCACCTCCTTGTCGTACCTACAATAGGGCCAGACATCACGATCAACCTGTTTGTATATCTAATTTATAGAAATATTCTTATATCGAGTCACTATCTGGTTGATTTTTCTTAGCATAGAAAGAAATCATTGGGAGTAGGGGCGAGATATTGAAAGTTGTGTGTTTTTTTAAATGTCCATTATCACTTTTGAAGGCCTGTTAGTACCATTTCTTAGCCTTCTTATTCCCTGTAAACTTCTTTATATGGTGCAGAAGAAATTTATACAACGGTTCAGCGTTCTAGTAATAAGATTGAACAAATCAAATTGGCGACAGGTATTCATGGACCTGAGACTTTTGTTAGAGTTAAGGGGCTTATTTTATGTTTGTCTTCATGAGAAAGAAAAATATTGCTCAGTTACACACTCCCGTGATCGTATACCTACGGACATTGAAATCTTGACCGCAAGTGTAGCTACCCTGCATGTCAAGAAAAATGATCAGGCAAAAAAGCCATCCGCAAATAAATCAAATTTCATGAATCATGAGAGGACAATTCAATGGAAATAATATGAATCGGCGGTAATTTATTGGCTCAGGCGACGCTGCGAAAATGACTTGGACATTATTGAGGAAAATGACACATAAAAAAATTTGGGACCCCCTAACAAGAAAATACTCAAAAGCCTGGGCAGGGGACTTAAGAAAGCTTGAAAGGGAAATCAATTCTTTTAACAGAAATGTTCAAGCACCTGGAAAGTCACCTGAAGAGTGATTTAACCACTTGAAAGCTCTTCGCCGTCGATATCTGCTACAGAGGCCAGAGAAGAAGGAATCCTTACGGAGCGAAGATTTGTTTGAGTATTTACTGGACCAACTTACTGAATAAGAGTGGGAATTGACCAAAAACACCCTTGATGCTCAGCCAAATCTTGAGACTGAAGATAAGCTTGAAATTTTACAGCAACTCTGGGACTCTACACCATCGCTAAAATTGATAAATGAAGAAGATGGTTTCGTAGCCAGGAGCCGCTGGCCAAATTCTCGCTTCTAGAAACAGCATCGACGAGACCTATCAGCTTCTCCAGAAGAACGATCTTGGGATAGAGAAACTAAACAACCATCCAGAAATCGTGCTAGAGGCTCCCGATGCTATGTGTGTAAATCAGAAGAACATCGTGTCGATACTTGTCAATATAAAGAAAGAGCTTATGAATGGGCATTGCAACTCCGTTTAAAGGAAGAAAAAGTCTCTACTAGATCTTCTAAATCCTTTAGACAGCCTTCTACAAGAAAAGTTTTTGATTAAGTAGCAAATAGTCGGCGAACCCAATTAAATCGCCCAAAAGTAAAGAGAACAGCATACGTTGCCCAAGATATTGATAGCGAGGTCTACGAATCCTACTCAAGCACCGAGAGTGAGAATGAAGCCGTGGAGGAAGAGGGAATGATGGCTTATTCAGATGAGACAATCTTTGGTGAGCCTTGAAACTCCTCACTATTACCCACGTGGTATGTAGATACCGCCGCTTCCTCACACATGACTGATGACCCAAAGAAATTTAGAGGTCCACTCCGCCCTACACGTCGAGTCATAAAAGTTGGTGGGGGTAGATTGATTTTTACTGAAATGGGTGACGCTATTATGGTGACTGAAAATGTTAATGCTATTCTCAAAGATTGTTTGCTCGTACCGGGCCTAGGTGCCAATCTCATGTCTGTCAGGAAGGCTTGTGTACATGCGAGATTGAATGGCGTTTTTGATGCTAGAGCCATGTATTTAGTTAAAGATAAAAAAAATAGTACTGACTGCATTTCACGAGAACGGAATATATACTGTCAGTTCTCACTCTCCGGCAATCAAAAATGAAATTGCTCTACAAAGCCAGAATTTAAAAAGTTGCCTTAAAGTGAATTCAGTTCCAAGTAACTTTTGCAATACTAATTCACAACAGTCGGACCAAACACAGGAAACTGTTGCTACAAAAATGGATGATACAAGAGCCATCTGGACAAGAAAAGAAATAATGCATAAAAATAAAATGAATAAATTCAAATTAATGCATCGAAGATTAGGCCATGTCGGATCAGCAGCGCTATCGAAGGTCCACAATGTTACCTAAATGTGAGCTATGTGTTAGAGCAAACATTAAGAACCGTTTTCAAAGAGACTTTCACCTCATCAGTCGAAACGCCTCGCGTTTCTTGGAGTCGATAAAGTAGGTCCATTTCCAGTCTTTGCACCAGGAAACAGATACTTTGCAGAAATCGTGGATAACTAGAGTCGAAAAGACTGGATTATACTACTCAGCCATAAGTCTGAACCCTCTCAAATGCTAAACGAACTTTCAATAATGCTTGAAAACCAGTCTGGTGAAACGATACTGGGTGGGAGAAGTGATGGTGCGGCCGAAATTTTAAAACATTTTGGAGAATGGAAATCAAAGAAAGGAGTTGTCCCACAGACTACTGCACCTCAAAGCTCTCATCAGAACGACGTAGTAGAAAGAGCTATTCAAACAAGTGAAAATGAGGCGCGTGTGTTACTCGAAGATTCGAAAATGGCAGTATAATTCTGGGATTACGCAGTAGAATCAGGTGCATACTTACGTAACAGACTACAGCGTGGTTCATGGCTCGAAAAATACGTAGATAGAGCGGTAGTTCATCAACAACCTAGCCCCGAGGGTGCATGGAGTGGTGTCCATGCTCAAGAGTTCAATCATCTTAGGGTGTGGGGGTGTCAAGCCGTTTTACTTGAAGAATTCTTTTAAGTACAATATCACGTGATTGACTGTCCTAACAGACGCTGTTCCTATCCACTGCCATTTAAATACTATAATTTCAACATAGTCTTCAATTTAATTCTGTAGTAAAAGCTCAATGGAATTTACTACAAATAAATTTTACTAGTTGAGTGCCCTAGCTTTGCTTTTAGAGCTCTGTGAGCACTCTCTGCGCATTGTGTGGTTACATTCCCCAAGTGAAGTAATTGATTTGAGTAGCACTTCACAAAGCCGTGCCCCCAGGGTTGAAGCCATTTGTCATGTACAAATTTCAGGGTCCTAGAATAATTAGCTCGTAAGCTCTCGTGATCTAAACCCCCTAAATAAGATCTAGGTGTGAAATAGGGAGTCTGGTCATCGGTATAATGACCGATGAATCCACTTAAGTTACCTATATAATTTTGTGTTGTTAAGCTATAAAGTACAACTTACCAGTCTTTTATAAAGCTATCTACCAGTTCTTTTTTAGTCAAAATTTTAGAGTCATATGATCTCAGATCCATATTAATATGCTCTAGGCATGAGATTTTGCGAGACTAGGGAAATATGCTTCGTATTGAATTGATAAGGGTTAAGTCTTCAGTCTTAAGCTTACTTTTAAAGGTTTTTATAAAAGCAAATTATCTGGGCTTGGTTTTGTGACAAATTTGTTTATTGTTTATATTTATATACAAAGAATAGAAACATTTGTGTAAATGGTTGCTAACAGGAGACGAGCATTTCATTAGACTTTGACCAGGGTATGGGGGAGTTAATGAGAGGAATATAGGTGTCAGTGAAGGAAATTGGGGGTCAAGCGGTAGGGTGGTTAAAGATTGCCTAATTGCGCAATAATAGGTGGTCAACGGAGAAAAATGAGGGTCAGTTGATCGGCTTCCTATAAGAATAATAATGATTTGACTGATTAATTAACTATATAATACTAGATTTATAGCGATGAATAATCACCAGGCATCAGTGGTTTAGTGGTAAAATCCGTCGTTGCCATTCATCTAGTTCGACGGGCCCCGTGTTCGATTCACGGCTGATGCAGAATCTTTTAACTAAATTCATTGACATTTAATATGAGGTTTTAGTATCATAAAATTTTATATAAATATATAGCTAACTAACAACTGTAGAGAACAGGGATAATATGTTCTATCTTAACCAAAGTCAACTAAAAACCGACATTTTCTAGCCCTCATACGTGAGGTGAGACTCTCGATCCAATCTCAAGCGCCAAATTTTATCGTAAAGAAGCCATTATTGCCGCTTTCAACTGCACTCGAATAGTAGAAGGATATGAGTGGATGACAGCATTTACCACCCGCTTTGACTATTTGAATTGCTCGTTACATCTTTTATAACGCTCTGGCAACCTTCCAAAATTATATCAACCATATTCTATATGATACACTTAGCCAGTATTATACGGCCTATCTCGATGACGTTTTAATATATTTAAAAATTCGAGATGAGCACGAAAAACATGTTTATGAAGTAATACACCGGCTTGGTGATGCAGGTCTTCAAATTGATATAGCCAAATCGGAGTTCTGTATGAAAAAAACTAAATATCTAGGGAAAGTTATTTTAATCAATGGACCTAGCATGGGCCTTGATAAAGTAAAGGCAATAGTTGATTGGATAGAATCATCGACGGTCAAGGAATTACAACAGTTTTAGCCTTTTCAATATTTTATAGAAGTTTTATCCGGGGGTTTTCAGGCCTAATTGAATCATTCCTTCTATTGGGGCGGCTTGTGGAGAATCTGTAGGGTTAAGGATGCGCAATAGCTCTTCCCATGATGTTGATGAAGACACTTTTCTGATCAATTCGAATGTGCGAAGATTTAAAGAGATTGTGTGCTTGCTCGCTATGATACTTCTGGCGATCTTTCGCCCTTCTTGCAAGCATCAGATGAACGTGTATCATGGGGAGTCGCAGTAACTGAGGCAGAAGTTCGATACTGCACCATAAGTATTAGAAACACATCTCCGGGAGCGGGTGGGATTTTCGTGAAAATTTAGCCATTTGCTGAGAGATAATCAGTATCAAGATTACCCAAATCTTTTTGGCTTACCTTCGAATTAGTCATTATCCTTTACCCTTCATGCTTTAAGCTTGCAGATATAGTATTTAATCCAAAGACAGATCGTGACCCATCGTCAGTAAAAAGATGGAGGCCAATCTCACTTCTCTCATGTCTTGGGAAAGGCCATATGAGACTCTTTGTGAAAAGAATGTCGCACCCTGTAATTGACTCAAGCATTGTAAGGCAAACTCAATTTGGAGCTTTACGAAAGCGATCAGCGACAGATCTTGTCTCTTGTGTCGTTTATGACATCGAGGCCCGGACGCAAGGATGTATTTCAACTTTAGTGATCCTAGATGTACAAGAAGCCCTCGATGCTGTTTTACTTAAAAAATTAGTTCTGCAAATGCAAGCAGAGGGCTGGTCAGGGGCATTATTACGCTGGACAACCTTCTCTCCAAAGTCAGAGCGTCCGAGTTCGCTTTGCAGGAGGTGTAACACCACAAAAGATATTATTTTGTGGGGTTCCTCAGGGCTCACCAATATCTCCTCTTCTTTTTCCTCTGTATATAGCAGAACCTATTCGTTGCGGTAATACCAAGGCAAGATTCAGCTATGCAGAAGATATTGAAGTTTGGGGTATTAGGTGTACAATAGCAGAGTCAGCTGAAGCAGCACAACGAAAAGTTGACAGCCTATCAGCTTGGGCTCATTGTATTTGATTCAACCAATCTGAAGTATTCAAGTTCCTTGGAAATCAACGCAAAGTCCCTATAGGAATAAAGATAAATAAAATCAGCACTGAAATTTCTGAGCATATTTAATGACTTGGCGTACACCTTGAGACTCAATTATCATTTAAACATTATTTGGCATAGTGGTGTGGAGGGCGATAAAAAATGCGCAGCATCTACGTCGTCTCAGCCCATTTAAGCGTGGGGCGGCTTCTGGGCCGTTGGTAACAGTAGTGGATGCGTGTGTGGCTCCAGTCGCAATATTTGGTGCAGGCGTGCGGTGACCCGAAATAACATGACCAACAAGTAATAAGACAATGATTCCTAAAACAAATTCTTTTTGCAATTTGATAGACAAGGTAATACATCTAGCTTTGAGAGCAGCACTACCAGTGTGGAGAATATCGTCATATTCAGTTCTTCATAGGGAATCAGGTATACCACCAGCACGAATGGTACTGGAGAGAACACGTTAACGAGTAGCCGCGAATTTGAACTCCCTTGATAATCGCCTTTCGTTACGAGAGAGAGAACAACTACCTGTCCCAACGTAGGAACATTGAAATATAAAAGAAAGAAGAGGTCATCAAAACGACAAGAATTTCAAATGACGCGCATTTAAAAAACCTATCAGCATCTTTCACCAGCATATATTTAAAATCTCGGCACTAAGTCGGAGGGAATTAATGCACACTCAAATTGAACAAGAACTGTACAACTCACAGATATTTGTGCTCATTCAGATGGATTATCAGTAAGACATGGCCGCTCTACATGGGGATACGTTCTCTAACGTGGAGGAATAACTTTGGAAAAAGATAGCGACATCTTTCACAGTGGGGAGGTCTGATGTAGGGATTCATGCGGCCACATTAGCACTACATGCAGCTCTTTCTGCTAGACAGGAGTGCGAGAAAATTCATATTCTCCTAGATAATTAGGCAGAATTTAGAGCATTGAGATCAGGAAGGACATCATCTTTACGAATCACGCGTGTATTTCGTTATGTAGCTCAGAGGGCTAAAGTAGAAGTCAGATAGGTGCCAGGCCACTCCGGAACTTCAGGAAATGAAAAAGCAGATGCAGAGGCCCGCTCTGCACTACAATTTCTCCCTGTACGAGAAATTTCTCCAGCAAATATTACCTTTGTATGCTTTAAATGCTCGCTCATACACGTCGGTAAGAGCAGATAGGTGAGTAGTGGTCGGCAGCTAGCCCAGCAAGATATCGAGACCCAGACCTACTAATGTGTCATCAGAAACCCCTGGAACTAGCTCTTCCACGATGGTTACTTTATCATTTGTTGGCTGCTAGATCAGGACATGAAGATTTTTGCTTCATACCATCGGCGTTTTCATCACAATAAAGCTAATTTGGCATGTGCATGTGGGCAAGAGACTGCACCCGCACATTCTGTTCGTTGCCATAACCATGCCTCAATAACACTAAGGCTTAGAAAAGGCATAGAAATGGAGGTATTCACTAGCCTTCTTCTTGGACACAACGTTCTCGAGAAGTTAATGTGAATTGCATGGGCTACCAGCTGTTTTGGAAACCTACCTGCAAACCTATACTCTGCTAGATGCAAGATAGGCATCCTTTAATTTAGTCAGATTCATATCTTGATAGAGTGTAAGCTAGTATGAGAAATGCTAGCAATGCTCACTTTTTTTATTTACCTTTATCTTCATCCTTTCACCTGCAATTTTAGAAATATAACTCCAATCAGTGGTAGAAATCGGTATTCTTCAGGACCATTACAGTTTTGACTGCGAACCAGCACTGGTCAGAGCGTAAAGCAATTTTGCATGCTATGCAGGGCTCATCCATGTAGTCTCAGCCACAGCAGAGTGAAACAAATATTTATGCAATAAATATGAGTAAAAAGCTCGATGCATAACTATCAAAACAGAACAAAATCGAATGATTATTCACACTTGGAAACATGTGGCCTATAGCATTTAAAAATACTCGATCTCTATATTTGACGACAATTTTAGGCATCTCAATTCTCTCTTTACGGAGGAGACTATGAAGATCTTCCAGGGCCCAGATATAGGACTCGGTAGTTTCAGAACTCATTAAGCACAGAGCCACGTGTATTGTGTTGTTGGACCCGGTCACACCATAAATATTCAGTAAAGGCTTTCGGTACCTATTAGTTTTGCAGATACAATTAAGGATTAATACTTCATTGAATTTCCTACAAAAATCAATGCATTTTGGATGGGCTAAAAAAAAGTTGATGAAAATGATTATCACCATCAACTGTATACGTTGTAAAAAAGGATTTTTTTTGCAGGCGACGTATAGCAGCCATAGGTGTCATAGGGTTGAGAGTTTCTTGTCGAAACCTTGTTTTGGCATTGCTGATGTCACTTCTAGATTGAACAAGAGTGGGAAACTTAAGCCTTAAAATAGCCATAGACTGTGCTGTCATAACACCAGTCCTAACATGACTACGAATCTCATTCAAAAATTCACCATCACGATCATGTCGCGAAGATTGGTAATTCCAAACTCAGGCCCATGGTTATGTTTATTTACTTGTTCAAAACTCTTATACCTGGTTGATCAAGAGCCTTCAAGATTTTGTCGGTCGTCAGCAACTCACCAAATCCCCATCCGACCATTTGTCTTGTGGGAAGTGGTTTTCCTCGCCCTATTCTCTCTCGTAATTTTATGCTTGTTCTGGGTCTTCCCACCTCTACCACACTCTGAAAATCTACGGTCTATTTTTGAGTTGAAGCTTTTTGTTTGTTTAATAACTGAATCGTAGCCTTGCTCTTTTTTCCAGGCTCGAATTGCAACTCAAAGTGATTCATAAGTTGGATAAGAAATCAACGGTGGGGGCATAAGTGAACTAATTAATCTTGAGATGTCGCTTTTTATTCCGGCATCATCTTCTTCATCAAAAATTGAATCTCGCTAGTGCTATCTGTTGTAAATACAAGGTTACGAAGGGAATCAGAGCGAGAGAGGTACCTGAGAGAGTAATGATCACGATAAGATGATTTGTAAAGTGTAGATATATCTCAATAAGTTGTCACAGACTTGTAGATTAAGAGTAAAGATTATTGTAGATATTTTTGAAACGATAACTATCATTTTACGAATCTTGGATATATTTCTTAAATATTTACATCAACCTAAGACGCCTAGGACTCGTTCCTGTTTATTCGCAACATTGTGCGTTACTAGAGCAACATGGCACACAAGCTTATGAAATGTTGCATAATAAACTATAGTGGCGCAAGCGCCTAGACTAAGGGTAAGCCCTGTAGGAACTCCCAACGCACTGACTAGTGCTGGTTCGCAGTCAAAACTGTGCTGGTCCTTAAAGGATACCGGTAGAAATGGTTAGAACAAGTAGGGCACCCTTTCGGGGTGATCCCTGCCAGCTCCACCGGTCCTGGATCCAAAGTGGACGTAACCCACTTATAGCTTAAGAGGGGTATCACGTGAATATTTATGGCCAAACTGCCAATTTTTTAGGGAGCAGCTAAACTTCCGGAAGGCTGCGGAGCAACCACTAAGCTGATAATATTATTAATAGAATAATAAACGGTTCCGCCAATCAGGCTTCTGTCTCGCACCATCATATACGGCTGGACAGTTGACCATAGATGCACATCCATTTGGACCACTCACCTTCAGTAAGAATTTGGTGCGATGTTAGTACAGCCAAACGATGGTTCAACCAGACCACAGATTTCATCCGACACTATATTTTTGAGTTCATTCCATGAAATTCCTCTAAAGCTATCTGGCATTGCGGTAGGGATTTCTTTTATCAAAAGGATCTAAATTTGTAAATAAAACTTTGAATCGGTTAAGCCCTAAGTCTTTGTTATTACCCTCTAATTAAATGGACTGTGTTATTGAATATCTGTGCATCGTCAACTGCATCTATATTTGCAAAATTAAATTGTTCACAACCCTCAGAGGTATTCTGGTTCCGACCATTGTCTAAATGCTCTAGACCTTAATTCATCTACGTTTCCGGGGCTCAAGCGTACGGGATCTGTTTATGAGGATGAAAAAAAAAACGATACTGAAATGTCTCACCGTGAACTAGCAATTTTTATTGTTTTTGATAAAGAGAGGGTTGTAATGATATTTGAAGAACTGGGTACGTTCATTTAGCCGGTCCGCGGTTTTGGGGCGGACCGGCTAAATCAATGTACCGCGTTTTTAATTACACATACCAAACGCGTCCAAATTGTTAGCACAAGTCTAACTTTAAATGACCGTCAGCCTAGCTAAAGTAATAACCTTCACTGCGCCTAAATGGGCCCTTCATGCCACGGTTGAAAATTTCTTTTTCATAAATGCTCAACGTGGCTAACATGAATGGTAATTCCACACCCCAGCTTTTTAAGCTTTGTATCGGCCGAAGAATTGATAAGAGTGATTGATTTTTCCGTTAAAAATTTGTATAGGGATTGCTCAGATAAAGTCCTACTTCCGATAAGTTCTTTGTGTATGAGGGAGTAAACAAAAAAAAAAAAAAAAAGCTAATGGCGACTATCACATCATTCACGAATACTTTTGTTAGAAAGTTATCTCTTGAAGCTCGTTTGGCGACTTATTATAAGATAAAACCTGTTTAAGCGTAGTGCAGAGTATTATTCTAGCTAAGCCGACGATCATCTAAATTTAGACTAGTGCAAAAAATTTGGACGCGTTTGGTTTGTGCATTTAGGTACACGGTATGTTCATTTAGCCGGTCCGCGGTTTTGGAGATCAGAGTTAGTAATTAAGAAACCTTCAGGTCTGCGGAGGAGATTTGATTTGTCCGACAGCAACGCTTTCCACACAAGTCCCGTTAGAAGGGTAGATCTGTAACAGTTGCAGCTGCAGCTGCAGGAGCGCTAGCATATTTACTCGTCTATCAAGATCCATATGGGGTTCAGGAATTGATCGCAGCTGCATGCTTACTTGGGATGTTTGTCGTTTTGAAAGGAAGCCCAGTCCTTGATTCGCGCTCTGTAACTTGATGATCTTCCTATCAGCTGCTATCCTTCTATGCACGCACATACACACGGAAAAGGGTGGCCAAAAGAAGATATGACAACAGACCTGTCATTTATGCAATATTGATTGATTTGTTGATTGACTGATTGGTGTAGATCAGATTCACACCAATCATCGCATAAGTTCGGAGTCAGATCGCAAAGAGGCTGAGATGCATGATTCTCGGAATTCCTCTGCACGGACCAGCGAGGAAGCTTCACTGCAGAGATAATGGCTGGCGAATGGAATAGCACTTAACATGACAAAGGCCCATTAAGCCATCCATCCATACGTCCGTCTTTGAAGATGAGAAGCTCTAGGCTCGATATCCGCTTCTAGATGTTTGGCGTAGTGGAGCCGTCAGAGGTGTTGGTAGTGTTAGTTGTCCACTGAAGAGGATCTAGCAAGGCTTAATATAAACGAGGGATTATAATAAATCATATTATCATTACCATATCATCCATTAGATAGATAGCTGCTGCTGCTGTTACAGTTGCTGCTGCTGCTGCTGCTGTTATGATCTCCAAGCCCCATTATCCGTTGATTGATTCATCACATCGTAATAAGAGAGGCAGTCAGAGGAACTTCCCTCCTTTGGAATTCTTAATCTCTAATTGTATGTGTCTGTCGCACATGGTCATGTGAGTGCGTGTAGGTGGAAGGGAATAAAAAAAACTTCAGATTGGATCATGTCAGATGCCTTCTTGTCCCTTGGCTAAGATATCCTCTTGCACACAGGCGAGAAAGAAGAAGTGTAAACAAAAAGCGGACGCACTTCTCACTAGCTTCTCTTCTGCAAGCGGTAGCGATTTCGAGACGAGCGCAAGTGAAATCGGCAGAAGCACCAGCAATAGCAGCAGCATTAGCAGCATTAGCAGCGGCAGCAGAAGGAAAAATAGTAATAGCATTAACAGCGACAGTAGCAATAACAGTTGGCCAAAGATACCGTCGGATTTCTTCTTACAGCAGACAAAAGAAAGGCTGGAATTCCCTTTCGAGTTCAGATGGGCACGAGACGACCAACTTTCTACAATACTTGAAGAAAGCAGGAAAAATTCTTTGATCTCATCCTATAAAACTAAGACCCCTACACCTTCCTTATTGCCGCTGCCAGTACAATTGCCGACACCGCCATCACCACCAAAACTACCACCACCACCGCCATCACCACCAACACCACCACCACCACAACAGAGACAACGGCAGACAAAACGGCACCAACAGCCGCAACAATATCAACAATATCAACAACCATTACCACTGCGACAACCACAACCAAAAAAGACAAATCCGAAAGTCCTACGAAAGCCAGCTCCCAAGAAATTTATTCCAAGGGAGAAGGAAGTGCCTATCCTGAAACAATTCATTATGTCTGAGCGGAGATCGAGTTCTATCTCTCCCAAGCCGATAAGGCCGCCTCCACGAGATGTAAGTCACACAAAACTTTCTCTTCCATTTAAATTGATTTCATTTATTACCCCCGAAAATATCAATTCTGACACATATAAGCTTGATGCCATTTCTCGTATGGATGCATCCCTCGTATTTGAACATTTCACTACAAGCGATGCGTGGGATCTAGGCTCAACACTCCGAGAACGTCTGCTACCCATACCAACGCCTGTCGTTATAAATATCTCTCTTGCAAACCAAAATCAAACCATATTTCACTCAGTCACTCACAGCGGAGTAATGCCAGATAATGAATCGTGGGTGGAAAGAAAACGGAGAACAGTACTAAGATGGGGTTGCAGTACTTGGTTTATGGCTTGTAAATTTGGTGGAGACGAGAAGGCCTTCCGTGAAAGATATGCATTGGGAAATAATGCCGGAGATTATGCAATTCATGGCGGTGGAGTTCCTATTCGTGTAACAGGAGTAGAAGGCGTTGTTGCCGTCGTTGTAGTCAGCGGCCTAAAGGAAGACGAAGATCATGCTGTGATTGTTGAAGTAATCAAGGATCTCTACTACTAAGGCCTTGTTTCGATTACCTTCAAAAACAGTCGTTCTATTTTTCCACCCGCTATCATGAGTCCTGAACTCTCACATTCAAAACCTATACAGCGAAAATTTTCTGCTAAAAGGCCCAAGGTAGTCTTTATCTTACATGCTTACGTGTATACGTGTGTATCTACACAATCAAAGCAAAACTACGACCTCACCTAATTTTTCGTATATACAATTTTTCTCACAAAAAAATTTGTCTCCACATCTTACTCTATGTTTGATATTTTTCTCGGAAATGTCTGCTTCTATTCACAAGTCTAATACCACTCACAATCTTAGAAAGTAGCTAGCTAGCCTAATTCAAAATTAATAGATTTAAAAGAATGAACAAAATTTAAAATCTCTATTGTCTAAGTCGAGAACTCATCACAGCCATCACCATCCTAGTTCTTGCAGAGAGATATTCAAGTCGATACGTAGTAAAAACTATAAAGACAGTCCTATTATATATTTTAAGTATAAATTTGATATTATCTTTCTGCATACTGATGGTTCGTGGCACTGGTAGATAAAAGAAAAAAATAGTCTCCTTTCCCCGTTCAACTTATGGCACTTTCCCTGTTCCTTCTCTCCTTCCGCATCTCTAGGTCCTTGCGTAGATGGAAGTTAAGGCTGAGTATGAAATTACCAAAAAAAAAAAACACTACTACTAAAACTCCTATAATTTGTCTTTACTTTTCAAGACATTAAATATATAAATTACTTTGTGGTATTGTTTACGAGCAACGTCCGTCATTACACTTTGCTCCTTACATTTATTTTTCTATCACATTTTCTGTTTTTTTCTCCGCAGGATGAAGCCTAGAAAAAGATATTATTTGTTACTAAAAATTATACATATATAAGAGCAAAATATAGCATTATGTTCGATTTTTTATTAGCTTTCATTGCATTTACCCAACTCCTTAATTTCAAATATATCAGAAAACTCTTTCTACAGTGTAATTCTTCCTCCACTCGACTCTTAAATTTAAGATAAATTTTCCGGCTGATCAAGCTCTAACGTCGACATTCCTATGTCGCAATTCTATGTTATAGAGTCCTTTGCTTGTCTCTCCATTTCCGATACACAAGAGATATTGTTAATGTTGGAAGTAAGATGAGGAAAAAGTATTGCGATCTCTTTGCAACCAGCTCCGGAGCCTGGGCCACCCAGAAAATCAATTGCTTTACCTAAATCGAACGGTGGGCAAAAAGATACTAGATTTTACATGGATCTATTGAGGTTTTGTGTGGAAAGTGTGAAAGGTTGCTGCCAGGAGTCAAGTTCTATTTATCTTGATTTAGTCAACTCTTTACCAGATTGAAAAAGATCGAGAATAGAACACTGGTTTGCCAATAGTAAGAGGACTGGGTCATTTTTTGGAAAAATTAACTTGAAGTGGTAGATAGAGAGATTGAAGATACTCAGGCTCAGCAAGCGGCTCTGGAGCTATTTCAGAGAATGGAACAAGGAAAGCAATAGAATTTCCTCGATATTCAAAAGACTTTGATAACAAATATGAGTGGTTCAATCTCAACCATTGGGGTCCAACTTAGCAGTCATTAACGATAAAGAGATATCACATGGGGTATCTGTATTCGAGGACGGAGAATTGCAAGATTTGTGGAAAAAGCAATCTGTGAGGAAATATCATTTAAAAAATTGTACTTATCACTGTAGAACCAAAGTAGATCATTTCCCTCAGAATTTGAATTAAAGTCTCGCTTTCTGAATGTCAGTTGGATCAGAATGGAGTGTGATTTTTAAAAAAGCGGATGTGGACTCCAGAATAGGAACCACTTAGAGCAGCTCTAATCCAGAGAAGCCATGATTCACTCGCAAAACTTTGTCCTTCATGGTCTTTCCTCTCCAACCAACCAATGGCCATTTGCGGGTGTGTTGCTGCCAGTTAAAATAACAAAAACTACTGGGTGCTATCTTCCCTAATACCGACATCAGGACTAAATCCGAAGAGATAGGCACCTTCCTGAAGCATTCAGAGAGGCTGTCAAGCTGAGGCAGCAGATTTGTGCAACCTAAAAATGTCACTCTAATCTTCCTAGCCTCCTCATTTCCCCGCCCATGATTCGTGCCTTGGGATAATTCGAAGGCCGTGAAAAGATGTCAGAAAAGTTTTGGTATGGAGTATTGATTATGAAGTAACCTAGCCCAACAATCAAATATCGTTACGTACGTGGGGTAGTCGAGTAACTCTTGTATTGAGAATGATTCTCCTGGCTAGTAAGTGTGATCAATAGATTTTATGTAACAAAATTATAGATTAGTCGAATGATTGCTTTAAAAGGTCGGAAGCGTCTTGGACTTTGCTTTCGTGAGCTTTTTGTGTACCCTCCAGTGGGTTGCATATGTTGGATATAACGAGGACTTCTCTAATTACTGTTGTAGCGTTTTGTATCTCATTTTTCCTCCTCTTGCACGTCATCATTGACTCATCAATTCGTTTTATGAACTATTGGATTCTTATCCTCGAGGGTGAGGGTGAGGGTGAGGGAGATGAACTCAGCTGGAAGCTATTTAAAGAACTGACTCAATCTTGGCTTTTCAGACTGTCATTAGAGAGCTAAAGGTTCGTAGGGGGTATCACGTACAGGTGTTAAGTCGTCGATCTCTTTGCCTGCTTGCTTGCTCCCTAGGTGTTTTTGCAGTTCCTGTCGGTGTACGCATCTTAACATCCAGTTTCAATCCATAAGGTGTCTCTATCATGAAGCCCGCTCTAAAACTGTGAATCAACAAGAGACATTAAGATTCAGAGATAATCTGATGTCCTGGGTTTTTAACTGAATTTCTGGTCTCAAATATACATAATGACATTATATTGTATTTTTAACCCCTTAAGACAAGCTGATTTGGCCGAGTGGTCTAAGGCGATGGTTTTAAGTCTAATCACATGAAAACATTATTAGATACACCATTATCGAGAGATGCGTGAGTTCGAACCTCACAGTCAGCAATGAAAAATTTTTGACTCTATTATTCAAAGCTACTACAAAGATAAATATCGAATGTAGCTTCAGCCTCCATTGATGAAAAAAAAAACGGATGATGAGATAGTAAACTTCCTGACTTTGCGTATTTTTATAAAGTCTAGCCAGATATTGTAAAATTTTCAAATATCAGACAGGTGCACGTAACCTTAACTAACGATGTGATATTTTCAGAATATTATAGTCAGAATAAAGCAATATAATTGATTAGCTAACCTTCTATTCCTTTATATTTCTTTTCTAATAATTATGATGATAACTAAGTATTTGTAATCAATCATTTTATGAGGTTACATGTTAGAATAAGGAAATTGTCACGTGGCTAGCTAGTCATTCATTTACCTAGTTAAGTTTAGTTAGTTTAGATTAGCGCTTGTTGGCACTAGAGTAGTTTATAGCTCGTACCTTCGGCTGCTGTGGGTGATATTCTATTATCAATAAAATATCCATATCATAGCTCAACGCTTACAATTGGTTGCATTACCCATTATCCAGTTACGTTATCCATTAGTTCTCAGGCACTAGGCTAGCGTAAGACCATATTTACATAACTTTCCACCCGCAATTAAGCACCAGGAATAGTTCAATCTAGTTAGATCTATAACTCGACCGTATCTCTATGAGTGACGTACTTCTGGAGACGGACTTAGATCCAACAAAAGTAAACTCCCCCACTGAAAGAGCAATATCGATTGCCCATGAACTTGATACGTTAAGAAATGAAAGACCTAATTTCAAAGTAACTCTGTCACCAAAACAGCACGAATATATTAATTGGATTACTGTCAATTTTCCTCGAAAAGAGTCCACCCCCGTTAATTCTGATAGGTGGAAAAACAGTTATTCCAAGGCAGTAAAAGCAGTTGAATTGATTGATACCTATATTCCCACTCTCAAAAATAAGATATTAGCTGAAAAAGATACAAGTCAATTGCCTTCCGAAGTAGAAAGTCAAAGAAGTAAAGATATTAGCCACAATATTAAACATCCTTCTCCTATCCCAAGTCAAGAAGAGGTGAATATCGAACAGAATTGCACAATGACTAAAAAGGATATGGCCAAGCTAATTTCTTCTATAATAAAAAACGTGACTCTAGCGAATAGCCAAAATCAAAACCAAATTCAGCCTCAACTTCGACCACAAGACATCGGATACTTTCAACCAGATGATAATGCCTTCGATGCAGTAGAATTTAAAGAAGGTAAAACAGTATATCATAATGTGTTCAGTTTTACTTCACGCATAAAAGCCAAAGTTTGCAATGATGGATCTAATCCATGGAGTTCAGTGTCTGTAGCCCCAAAACTTGACCAATGTCTTAGAGGAAAAGCAGAAATGTGGTACACGAATGAGTTAGACGATCTTGCCCGTGCTGGTCTGAAAGCTGGACACGAACTTTGGTGTAAAACACTAGAGTCTCGTTTTCGCATGTCACCATGTTAGGCACTGCGAGAATTACGATCTTTGAAATATGGAATCGAAGAAGTCCGCGCACGTTCTGACCCGGAGACATATGTACAAAAGGTTATCCTCTACGGAACATCTTCTAGTACAGCAGTAACAGTTTATTCGCAACTATTACTTGCGCACACTTTACTAGATGGCCGTTTACGTTTAAACGTTCCAGAACCCACAGAAACAACATCTCTTACCAGTTTCATTCATAACCTTACATCAATCAAGTCAACGTGGTTCGATATTTGGCAACCAAATCAACGTTTGGCAACTAGAATTCCACGTAATTCATATCATCAAAATGTTCAATCATCGTCAGCTCCCTATCAAAAACGTCAAGACCATCTAAACAACCGCGATGATAGACCATCTCAACTTCATAAGCAACATGAGGCGAGGCAAAAGTATTATGATCCTAAGCCAATCGGGATTAGAGCCCCTCAAAATAAAATAGAACATGAAAAGTCCAGATATAAATTCAGAGGCGGTAATCAACAATTCAAGAAAATTAAAGGGCATTATAATAAAGCGTACGCTCCAGAGCCAGAGTCGCAAAAAGCAATTAAAAATAGTGATACTTCTGACTTAGAAACAGAGGATTATGATCCATATGACGATTCCTATTTCCAAGGGGTCGAAGAAGACAGTCCGGATACTGAGCTAAGTCAAGCTGAGCCTGTTAATCATTTTAATTATATCGAAAATTTTCCTATCAACCTGACTAATGATAACAATGAAAATACCAGTAAAAAGCATCTGAGTGTAACAAAAGGTTTGACCTGTCTAATATGTAATCAAAATTTTAATTCAGGTAATAAACTCCATAACCACCCACGCCAGGCCCATTCTAAAAAGGAAGCCTCATCATATCAGCGTCATCGAGCTGAAAATATCACTAAAAGTAATCAAGAGTCAATATCTTCCCGATTATCTACAAGTATCTCTCAGGATAAATTAAATTTAACTTCAAACATTACCGTAGTTACATCAACGGCACCTCAATCTACAAAACCACCAGGCTATGTCTTCTGAGGTCGCTGTTATGCTCTACTCCGAGTTCAGATTGCAAGCCCCCAGAATGAGCAGGTGACCGTTTGTCTAGATACAGGCTGTGCAATGTCTCTAATTGATTGTAAATTTTTAAAACAACAAAACCCAACAGCCAAAACTCGCCGTATGAAAAATGGTATGAAAGTTAGAGGATTAGGAACAAATTTACACGATGCCTCTGAATTCATAAACCTTGATTTTTTTATTCATAGTCATGATAATGTGGTTGCACATTTTAATCGTGAAATACATATTGTCGACAACCTTTCGGCAAATGCCTTGATAGGAATCGACATTGCCCAATCTGAGGGTTGGATTATTGATCTTGATGCCCAAAAGCTCATTATGCCAAAGTGTCATGGTATTTCGGTTAATATTTATACCCAATCTCACGATGACCTTAAATCTATTCCTATTTTTGCCAAAAATAAGTCGGTTGTAAAGCCTCACTCCAGAGCCCTCATAGCCATAGCGTCAAGAAAAGGTGATGATATTCAGATTCCCGAGCGTGATATGATCTACGAACCATTAAAACTAGATGCTTTCACAACCTTCCCATTTCTAGTTTCTAATCTATCTCGAGCAGTACTGGTCCAAAACAACTCCAACAGTACAATTACAATTAGCAAATTCACTCCGCTAGGAACAATTACAGATCCCGAACTTGATGAGGGATTAATTGAAATAGATGAAGCTAATGTTTATCACTTCGTAGCACAACCCCCTAAAACCAATTCAGAATCCAGATTACTTTGTAAAGGACTTTTATCAGCGGCAGCGTTTTCGGCTACTACTAACCCAGAAAACTTAGAATCAACAACCAGTATGGATGTTGCTTACACTCAAGAATTTTCATGTCCAAATGGGATTACTTTATATGGAAATAAAAATCAACAAAAAATCCTCCAATCATTAGTTGAACAGTTCTGCGATCTATGGAAAGACCAAAAATGTTTTGCAAAAACGCCAGCAGGAGAAGAAATGTCGATCGATTTAATCCCAAATTGGCAATCCAAATATAAGNGAGTTCTGCGATCTATGAAAAGACCAAAGACGTTTTGCAAAAACGCCAGTAGGAGAAGGAATGTCGATCGATTTAATCCCAAATTGGCAATCCAAATATAAGCCCGGTCAGGCGAAAGTGTACATGGCAGGTACTAATGATAGAAAATTAATTGACAAAACTTTCGATGAACTGCACGACCAAGGCCGCCTTCATTGGACTCGAAAAGCAACCCCGTTCTCCTTCCCTTGCTTCGTCATTTGGAAACACGTTACGAGAGAGGACAGTTCCCGCGAAAAAAAGGGACGTGTCGTTATAGATATTCGTGCCTTAAATCATATTACACTTCCGGATGCTTATCCCATTCCAACGCAAGCCGATATTATTGCTGCCTTATCTGAGTGTACCTTCATATCGACTATTGACTGTGCTTGATTTTTCTATCAATGGAAAGTAAAAGACGAACATCAACATAGATTCACGGTATCTTCTAATCGAGGACAAGAAACTTTTAACTGTGCTGTTATGGGATCCCGGAATTCCCCTGCGTATGTACAGCGCATGATTAACACTTTCCTTCGTAATGAGCAAAACTTTGCTCGAGCGTATATAGACGATACGATATAGTTATTTTCTCACATTCATTTCAAGACCATTTACAACATCTAAGAGCTGTTTTCTAAAGACTTCAATCACATAATATTCATCTTAGTCCTAAAAAATGCTTCTTATCTTACCCATCTGTCGTTCTTTTAGGTCAAAGGGTTGATGCTCTCGGTCTTTCATCATCTACTCATAAACTTCAAGCTATTCAAAGCCTTAAATTTCCTCGAACTTTAAAACAGCTAGAGTACTATCTTGGGCTTACAGGGTGGCTGCGACAGTTTATTTCAAATTACGCACAACTTGCTGCACCTTACAGGCGCGTAAGGCTAGGCGGAACTCTGAGCTTCAAGCAGCTAAATTTACTGGAATGCATAGGAAAAAACAGGCTTCCCAGTTAAAAATACTTGACATTACACAAAGTGAACAACAATCATTTCAATCACTTCAGCTTGCTTTCAAAAAACCTACCATGCTCTTTCATTTTGACCCCGAACAAAAATTATTTGCGGATCTAGATGCGTCTCGGCATGGCATGGGAGCTATGGTTTATCACCCCAGTAAAGATCCTCCGTCACAAAAATCAGTTACACCCATAATGTTTTTGTCAAGACTTCTCAAAATTGGAGAACGTAACTATTGGCCCACCGAGTTAGAAATAGCATGCTGCTGTTGGGTAGTCTCCAAAATAAGACATATGATCGAAACTTCGAAATTCTCAACTATCATTTATACGGACCACAGCGCAACAATTCAAATAGCCCCTCAAACGTCAATGACCACTACAACATCACTCGTTCGATTAAACCAACGACTCCAGCGNTGAAACTTCAAAATTCTCAACAATCATTTATACGGACCACAGCGCAACAAATCAAATAGCCTCTCAAACGTTAATGACCACTACAACATCACTCGTTCGATTAAACCAACGACTCCAGCGATGTTCACAATATCTCTCTACATTCAGACTAGAGGTGCGACATGAGCCTGGTAAATTTAACGTCGTTCCCGATGCTTTATCTAGACTTGAGATCTTAGAAGACAAATCAGACAAATCAGTTAATAATTCAAAGAATCAAACAAAGATTGCAGAGCAAAATGAAATTCAAACATTAGCCTTCCCAACATCAATTGTACAACTTACTACAACTTTCCTTGATAGGCTAAAAGAAGCTTATTAAAGAGATCCCCGTTGTAAAAAAATAATTAGTGTGATACAACAAAACGATGAACAGGAAGCCGATGGTTCTGATTTGCCTTTCCAAATGTCTGAAGGGGTTTTATATGCAAAAGCGGATGATATCCATACAGAGGCGAGGCCAGTTATACCTCGAGAAATAGTAAAAGAAGTTTCTGAGATGGCACACGATCAACTGGGACACTTGGGTTTCGCAAGAAATCACGAAAGACTAAATGGAAAATTTCTTATTTTTGATCTTGGAAAATTACTTCGATTGTATTTAACTCATTGTAGAGAATGTTTAGTCAACGCGACCCGTAGGCACCAACCCTATGGATCGCTGCATCCAATTCTTACACCACCTAGGCTTTTTCACTCTTTGAATATAGATTTTATACTTGCACTACCTAGAACAGTACCAGAGAGTTGGGATTGCGTTCTCACAGTCACGGAACGCCTGAGTAAAGCTGTTACTATGATTCCAGGAAAAACGACTTGGTCTGCTTTACAATGGGGCAATTCGTTGATTTCACATTTTCTTATGATACTTTGGGGCTTTCCCCATGAAATAATATCAGATAGGGATCCTAAGTTTATCTCACAAATGTGGAAAGGAATGTTCGAAGCTCTTAATGTAAAACTACTTTTCTTGACGGCATGGCATCCGCAAACCGATGGAGCAGCGGAGCGTACAGATCAACAAATCGAAATAGCTTTTAGGTACATTATTACAACATTATCAAACCCAGCACTTTGGCCATCAATCAAAGACAAACTTTGTGCGGCACTTTCAAATAGTACATCTAGAGGAACGGGTAAAGCAGCCACAGAAATTATGTTTGGTACAAAAATTAGAGAACCGTTAGATCTACTAGCGCATCACTTGGTTCAACTGCCACTTGAAACAACTGTCAGACATAGAACAATGTCTGAACCAATTGCCAACTCTAATGACGAAACAGCATTTCCAATAGAGCCACAACTATTAAGTGACTATAGGCCTACACGCCTCGAAGTTATTGATACTATAAAATTCGCAGCCATCTATATGAAAAGCCAATACGATAAAAGGCACAAATCTATTTCCTTAAAAGTGGGAGATTTCGCATCGCTTAGACTTCATCGCGGATTCAACGTGCCGGGAATATCGGGTAATGTTAAACTAAATCAACAATACGCAGGTCCATTTAAGGTGCTTGAAAAATAGGCAAATTAGCATATCGATTGGAATTACCACCATCCATGAGCAGCCATCACCCAGTAATTAGTGTGGCATACCTTGAGCCAGCACCAGATCCTGTGCAAGATCCTTTCGAAAAATTATTTGCGCAGGATATTTGTATGAATACCATATTCATTTTACAATCAATGTCACATGACAATCATATCACGTGCCTGTTTATTTCTCCTAGTCATTGTATATAAAGCTTGGCAACTTCATTAGATAGTTAGAGAGAGATAGAGAACATAACAATTGAATACATTTGGTTTACTAAAATCATACATTTACTACTCGAGTAGATACGTGATCTATCCAAAAATATTACTTTATACCCTACTCCTGAGCGCATTCTAAGACGCCGTGAGCAAGCTCGTCCTAATGGAGGAAAGATGATACAGTACCTCGTACGATTCACTGGGCGACCCGTGGAAAATGAAAATGAAAATGAAAATGAAAATGAAAATGAAAATGAAAATGAAAATGAAAATGAAAATGAAAATGAAAATGAAAATGAAAATGCTAGTTCTCTTACTTCTCTGGGAATGTAGGTGTTATAAAAGTATACAGATGCGCTGTTGAACGGAAGTTTTATTTGTCCTGAGATTCTATATTTTATATTACTTAGAATCAATGATTGTATATAGAATTACTTGTGTTAAGCATCCCTGGTAGAAGCTCAGCTAAGTTATCCCTTACAGAAATTAATATATATGAAAATAGCATATCGTGTTAATTCGCCTTATTTAATCAAGTATCACTGAAGTTGCAGAACATTCATAATTTAGATTTTGAGTTGCTTTTATGTTGCCACACCTCTACTCTCTTCCTACTATCTGCTTCTCTCAGCTTATTTGCAGCTATTAAATCTCTAATTTTCTGTTCTTCAGCATCATAGTTATCTATGTAGCTCAATGTCTCGCGAAACATTTCCGCCTTCATTAATCCATATATACCTGAGGCATGCTTAGACGCTAATTTCTTTTCATCAATAAATTCAACGACATTTGAAAATGTACCAAGCTGATCAACGATGCCATTTTTGTATGCTTCTTGCCCTGTAAATCTATGTGCTTCAAGCACTAAAGTTCGGTAAACTTCTGGCCGGAGTTTTTGGCGAAATATGCTGCTCATCGCCGGTTGAAGTGGTGCACCAAAATCTAGCTCATTTAGGCACACAAAACCCCGCGATGGATTCATAACTCGATAATCGTGGTACATGGCCAGCATAAGACCGCCAGCAAAAGCATGACCGTTTACGAGAGCCACGGTTGGCATTGGGTAGCTGGAACAATTATCTATATCAGTGTGTTTTTGTGAGAACCTCTCACCCTTTATTTTCATCCACCTTGAGAGAGGAATCGGTGCCAACTTACGTTAAAAATCTTCGAAATAAGGCAAAAAATGCCCCAGGAAAAAAATTGGGAGTTTCTCTCGCATGATCAAGATTTAAGCCATTACTGTAAAACTTAAGAATGCCAGAGGTTGTAACCACGACCCCATGAGGATATGAGAATTCGAGAATATCCAGAGCTAACAAGAAAGTTTTAAGGAATGGCGTTAAGAGACGGTTATCAGGAGCTGAGATAAATGTTAAAAGATATATAGGCTCCCCAGTCTTTGACAAAGACTTGGTACAACTTATTTGTCCAACAGATACTTTCAACTTGTCAGAAGCCAGAGCAGGTATATTGAGAGTGAAGAGAGGAGCTGAAGCATCCATGGTACGGTATTTCGTATATATAAGATGAAACTTATTTGTAGTAAGAATAAAAGACAATTGATTCAATAGTAAGTATTAAAGCTCAATCGAATACGTCTTCAGTAGAATATTAGATTGAAGTAGTCGATATATATTTTTTGGTGATTTAAATAATAATTGTCCGAGGTTCCAAATCTCTGAAGCCATAGACTAAATTAAAACTATAATTATCACATGTCATGAACAACTGAACAGTGTGTCTCTTTATCTTGTTCATTTCGAATTACTGTAATCTGGCAATTCCCCCTTCGTAAGCAATAATAGATATCGATCTCTTTTTTATATACCATCAAGTATCAATGAGCTATAAGCTATGATCACTCTCAATGCATCCACAGGACGTTTTTCTGCGGCAATTAATAGTAATAGCCAACATAAGCTCTAATGCTATAGGATTATTGCGTATGGTATAGAAATATTAGATTAAGAAATTTTCTCAATATCGAATAAATTTTTATATCTCATAAAAAGTCTGGTAGATATCCTTATTCTAAAGGGGTCGCTCATTCTTGGATGCCTGAATAGGATTATTTCTATCAATAATCATGGTCACTTCTTCAATTAAACAGTAATAAAGATGAAATTTTACATTGTGAATGAATTGAAAAGTATTAGAACTATCTTTAAATAAAAGCCTTACCAGATTCTCAGCTAGCTAATTTACGTTCTATCTATTTCATTCTTGCTTAACATACAAGTCAACATATTCATCTACAGCCATATTATTTAATTTTTCTTTATCATTTGCTAGATTTAAGAGCTCCTGAACCTTATCTTCGCTGTAATGTGAGGCCAGGTGCCGTTTATACTTAGCTAGTATCTCAGGTTTGGCTTCTTCTCGGCGAAGTTTATGGCCCAGGGGCGCATGAACTACTATTTCTTCAAGTATGCTTCCATCATTCAAGGTAACTGTTAGTGCATTAGGAATGGTACGTAGGTTCTCATCGTGGTAATCTTTTGTAAATTGTGGATCTTCCACACACTTGATTCTTTTTCGCAATGACTCTACTAGAGGTGAGGTGGCGGCTTCTCCTCCATCAGTGTAATCATTTGCCTCAAGTCTACCAAACACAAGCATTACTGCACACATATATTGGATACAATGATCTCGATCAGCGAAGTTATCCATGGGTTTGAACTGTTTATCAATAATTCGAACACACGCTTCATGTGTCCTACAAACAATTTCCTTAATATCTGCGGCCGATTTACCCTGGTCAGCGAGTAGCTTATGGATCTTTTTCGATGCTTCGATAGCGGTTTGAGAGTGGAACTCAGCTAAATTAATGTTAGAAAGTTTGACTTCAAAATGATTGAAACATACCCGGATATGAGACTTTGAATAGAACATTCTCCATGACATAGCTACCATAACCACGTTGAAAGTCAAATTTCTTGCCTTTAAAAAGAACATCGTAGAAGCCCCATACTGGTGCAGATAGGACTGTGGGAACACCGGGCTCACCCTTCAAAACTTTCAGTACAAGATTGACAGCACGTTGGCAAGCATCACCAGCCGCCCAAGACTTT
Source organism: Oidium heveae (assembly GCA_003957845.1). NCBI lineage: Eukaryota > Fungi > Ascomycota > Leotiomycetes > Helotiales > Erysiphaceae > Oidium > Oidium heveae. Next base: position 47,479 of record QVIK01000351.1, read on the forward strand.
CTAGACATAGTGTTTGGGGAATGTCGATAAGTTCTTAAACTCTGCCCATCAACCCACGCTTGAGACACAGCATCTGCTGTCTGCTTTTCGGAGAGACCTAACATTTTGGAAGTTACAGCGGCGGAAGCCACCTTAACCAAAACAACATGATCAAGGCCAACCTTATTGTATGAGTTGAGAAGTGCTAGACAACCCTGAATTTCGTGTGCTTTAATCATGGCCTCTAGAATATCTCGAACTTTCAATATTCTACCATTTCCCAATTTACCCCCGGCGCGATTTGTTCGTGAAATCCAGTCTGCAACGGCAAGTATTGCACCTAGATTATCAGAAGGATGTCCCCATTCTGCAGCTAACCAGCAATCGTTGTAATCTAACCACCTAATCATTGCTCCAATATTGAATGCACCATTAACTGGATCGAGTTGGTAAGATGTACCAAAGACCTTGGTTCCATTGGGAACAATTGTACCAGGCACGATGGCACCGAGGAGTTTGCGACATTCGTGAAATTTTAGAGCTTCAAGTCCGCAGCCGATGGTGTCGACAAAGACATATCGAGCCGTATCAAACTACTCATTTAGCTTAGTTGTATATCAGAATCTCTACAGACTATATCCATAAACGCACTGCAAGATCAGAGTGAATTGGTGTATTATGCACATAATTGGCTATATCTAATATCTCAGAGTCATATTGTCGAGCTTGCAATGGTTGTATGGGAGTTCCTGATTGTCGAAGTGACATCGTGGAGAAATGTTTATACGCTTTAATTTTCAAGCAAGTGAAGGGATTTTGAGAGGCTCTAAGACTTAGACGAGGAGCGTGTTTAAGACCTTGAGACCTAACGATGGAATGCCTTAATGGATGAAAGGCAAAAAGGCTCATTTTTATATGATCTGTGGTAGGATAAACTTATGATCTGTGGTATTCAGCTACAGCAGAATAAAACTCTGTTGCACCGAAAAAAAAAGTAACTATATTTTATTTCTTTCATCCAAAGCCAGCTCAAGCTTTTCTAGTTACTGATATTTCAATTGGAATAGCAGAATACGTTACTACTTTGGTTAATTTGTTTTTTATCCTTAACTGGCTACTTAATATAATTCCTTCCTACGCAAATAGAACTATCAGCATCTGCAAAGGTACGATTCTACAAACAACATATTAAATAATTATCTTATCCCGACGCGAGACTCGGGTTCTCAACCTTGGATTTAATTGGCTTACGCGCTAACCAATCGTGCCAGTCAGTTTAATACTAACTTAAATTTTTGGGATCATAATGACGGAAAATTATAAATGTCGTATTTTTAGGGTACCCATGTATAGCACTAAGCCTTATTTGGACTCGGTCATAATCTAGTTCTTTACCCATGTTACAACCTTAGCTATTTAGTCAGCTGGAGCTTTCAGTTGCATAACTGCATACGAAGAAAATGATCTTTTGTTCCTAGCAACTTCACATCTATGGCGGAAAAACTTGATGGGAGAGTTATACTCAGTCACAAAATCAAGCAATCAAATAACTGTTTTGAGAACTGGATTAAAATAAAATCAACCATCTTTTAGTTACAATTAAAAACAAAAGACACTAGAGAGCTTGAAGTCTGGACGTGGAATAAATATGTTATAGTTATGAGCAATATAGGGACACTTATTCTACCTTTGTGGAGAATGAATGAGTACCCGTGCCACGCCCCACATTAGTCTTGGTTTCGCAGCGGGCGTACCAACTAAAGTTGGTGCTCGCCACTATTTCTCACACACCACCATTTCCTACACTTTTTTGAATTTCACGCATATAAACCCTCATAACTCACCCAAATTTAAATTTTTTCAACTAACAAAACATAGATTATCAATTAGAAGCTGCTTTTTAACACACTAGACATAATCCAGATGCAAAACTAACTACAGTGGCGCGACAATTTCAAGTAACAGGCGACCGTTTTCGGATACGAGCTCAATGAGGTTTAGGTAAGAGAAGCTCAAAAGTAGCGGCAACGAGGCGTTTGGCTACTGAGAATGTTTCCATCAGTCTCTAAATCTATTCACCGAACCAGATCAAGTTTATGGTATGTATTGAGCCTATTGTGAACACAGTAATTTAAGTTTTTCGTTGATGCCATCATCGCTTGAAGCGGCTCACAATCTAGAGAGCTGGGCCAGGCGCTATATAAAGCGCCACTACAACAAAAAGGCCTATTCAAATACCAACAGGTAATATGTGAAGGCTATAATTATTCATAAAGAAACTTATTTGGAAAATAATAAGAATATTTTGGCGTTAGTTTGCCCAGAACATACTCAGCTTTAGGCTACAGTTTGAAAGTCCCTGGCAGAAGTTTGAATAAAGTCCTCTAAATAACAGTGTATCACTTCCAGTTGTCTTTTTTTCCGACCACGCATTATGCAGATTTATAATATAGATTCATTAAAACCTAGGGATTATCTATTTGCATTTTTTTCATATTCTAATTTGACATAAAAACTGGTATCGAAGCATCAAAATACATGGATATCTTCCATGAAGAGATTTTCAGATTAAATTTTCCACCCACATTCATATTTAAACTACTAATCAGGTCACCAGAGGCAAAAATACGAAAAAATTGTAAGTGCAGTTCAAGTGTTACCATATCCTAAATTTGACATTTCCTACGGAAGTAATAAATATACACGGACTGTCTAACGCGATCCGCGCTTCTTCGTACAATAAGTTATGCAAAAGGGGCTACAAGGATTAAGCTTGCCTATCCTTGTAAAAAAAGAAGTCGAATTAGGCAAACCCGAAATTTAATATGGCTTCAAATTAGTATACTCAAATTTAGAAATGATGCTAAGCGAGGACATGTTATCTTTACATCAGAGAAAGTAACAGCAAAGACCCTACTATTATTGTTTCCGCATGCAATCCGATGCCATTCAATGTCTGATGAACATTAGTATGTAATAGATCCGAGTCATTTTAACACTTACTTTACTTCCTAGTACGCTTGGTTTCACCATGCTCAATTTGACTTTGTCTGGATCTCTTTGCACCAGCAGCAATTGTGCTATCGCTGGCATGAAAGTTGAGGAATGATCCTCCAGTAGTTTCAAGAGCCCGGTTTGAAAAGTGAGATACAATTACTGGATGACCATAATGCGTATATTCTGTCATATCAATTCGCTCAGCTTATTCGAAACCCGAGGGGTTCCGCTGTGTTGAGTTTTCGAAAGCACGCTGGCACTCCCTTTGACGGTCTCGTTATCTTGTCAGCGATTGGACCAAGGAATGCATGTTGTGATTGGTCCAGATTCCACTTTCAGATAGAGTCAGGTGAGCAACCTATGCAAGTTATTATTGGATACAATGCTATCCGATATATGCAGATAGTTATGCATTCATCTATGCACGCCATGAATGGTCGAAATACCACCCGCGACACAGTATAGTTTAGCCTGATGCAATATCCAGTTTAGTCTAGTTATAATAGATAGTTATAGAATATGATGGAACATATGTGCGGGGCTCGTTGGAGACGTGTGGTTGCCGACTAGGGGTGAGATGAGTGTATAAGTAGTCCTCTCTCCGCATCAGAGAGCACTACAGATAAGTAACTCTGCTTAAAATATACTTATTCATATAGCTCAATACAAACTCTTCTCTTCTAACATTTCATTCTCCCTAACTTTAGTATTACAAAGGTAATACTATGCCCCAAGTAAGCTCATAATCTTAACAATGCATTGGTCGACCTTTACTCCTAGTGATCCGAGTGTTCTGTATGTCTAGTAATGGATCATATAGTGAAGCAATGTAGTTGTTTGTAAATTTATTATTTAGAAGTTCAGGCTCTGTAAAATGCCGATATGGCTTTTGGAAGCGTTAATGAGGGTGTATGTCTTCAAGCTTAATAACACCCCCATTGCTTTTGTTAGCCATACTACTCTCAATCATATGAGAGCATTACAGACCTAGGGTCCTTGTAAAACTGCCTGTACAAGGTTATGAATATGCCCTTTTTTTACGTGCCTCGATTACAAGTTCATACTAATTTAAGATCCCTTTTAAGGCAAAAGGGGTTACCAAAGCTTGGATATCTCTAGAAATATTCTTTCCAAAGAAAATAGAAGTCGCGTTTCCGCTTTAACGAGCTCCAAAAAGGTAGTCTGATTGTTGGCGATTGCAAAGAGTTTTTGACTTCCTTACTACAGCACACAGGTCGCTAACAGAGCTTGCTAGCGAGTATTTCAACGTGGCATGACCATCTTCGCTGCGAGAAGAAGTGTGATTATCGAAATGTAGGTGCAAATCTGTCCAAGCCCTGCTCCATTTCTCCTTCTTAGGGACTTCGATTTGGAGATAGATAAATGCAAGATAATATGTGTTGAAATATAGAAATATCGTTAATATAAATGTGATAGTGTTTTTAAATAGAAAACTAAAATCGCAATGTTGAGCAAGGCCAATAGTTA
>QVIK01000352.1:0-51713 GCA_003957845.1 Oidium heveae
TCCCAGCTAGCGCATATTTTAATCCTTGTTTTGAGGCCAAACTGCTTGCATATGTATATGCGAGTTACATTTTCCCAGGTTCGAGATAGTATAGTGATCCGTTAAATCCCTACTAAGCCCCAGTAGCAAGAGAATCCCCTGCTTTTGGAAGGAGACCTTTTCAACCAAAGCTACATTGTATAGAGTGACTTGCGACGTAAAAAAATTACTGACATGAGAACCATACTAAACAATTATCATATTAACTTAGATTATCAAGATTCTGTTAGCCTTTCCTGTAATGTTTTCCGCCAATCAAAAGATATATATCAGAATTACAAGTGAAGAAACTAGGGGTGGTAGGCCAAGTTTACAATAAATGTGTTTTATGTTAAATCTGTGTTCCCTAAAAAATTTAGCATAAACCAAACATTACAGTATATGGCGTTTGCACTAATATGGCTATGCCTACTTGGATAGGCCCTATACAAAAGTCCCAACGCACTCATTTGTTGATGCTGGCTAGTTGGCAGATAGAAAAAAAATGCTGGTCGTGAAGATTACCGACCGGTATTGCTAAACAAAGGGCAGTTATGCAATGTATAAATGTAGGCTTTTATTTGACGTAACTCATGCTACATAATAATTACCCTGTCATAGGGATACGACTAAGAAATAAGCAAACAAATATTAAATGTGAACAACCTCAGGATAGAAATACTTGATTATTAGAAAGCCATTAATTGCTCCAAAGTCATTAATGATTATAACTTTAGTCCCTCTAACTATCTATTTAATAGAATAATTATACTTTCAGGTCACCGTCTCCATTGTAAGATCTTCTTTAAGATACTCTGCATTCGTCGAGCACTAAACTTACCGTGAGCTAGAAACTTCAACAACCATATCAATACTTGCACCTTCCCGCTATATTTGCCTAACATATCGAATTTGCTTTCCTCCTAAAAATTCATAGTATATAATTTTCACGAAGATGAGTTTGCGGGCGAGCAACTCGATCACATCTACAATGAATGGAGTAGGAGAGACTCACAAAATCTATATAATATATCAAGGAAATCTAAGAAAAAAAAAACATTAGCTTCCGGTCAATTCATTATAGATTTGAAAATTGTAAGGATCAGAAGTTGTCGAAAATATAAATCATAAGCACCACTACCAAATGAGCTCCATTGCTGCTGTCACTAGCTTTAGCCCTCCAAGCTGTCTCTTAGACAATAAAATTGACTTGACTGATTTACTAGATACCCATTGGCTATAAACGCTGGGTTAAGTGGGAATTTTAAAAGGCTTTTACTTGAACGAGCATAAATGGTTCTCACGAGTACTATGGAGCATATATACAGCTTTAAAAGACCTTTAATTCTATCAATGAATGACAGGGACTTAGTTCTTAAGATTTATAGATGTAAGGTACAAAAGATACAAGTTTATTTTATTGGATTTGGATAAAGTTTGATGGGGGGTGTATGGTTTTAGAAAATGATTATGATGATCAAATTTCTAACCTGCTGGGGTACAGATTTAGTATATCATCAAGAATTTACTACACAATGTGAAATCTGGGTACAGCTAGTGAAATTGACCATCTCATTGGCGTTTTTAGTCGGGATTCATTGGGCAACAATTTGTAGGGGTCGTAGACAAGCATTTTTTTCCATCGCAAGATTGATATTGCATAGCATAAATTACGTCAAGTACTAGCCTACATTTATGCATTGCATAACTGCCCTGCGTTCAGCAATTTGGTGCCTTTCCTTTAGGCGCAAGGTTAGATACCCCGGAAAATAAATGTGCATAATTTTGTGCACATAATAAGCCCCATTTTTATAACGCACGTTTTTGAGCCGCATACATGAAGTTAGTTGAGATATTTCGGACTAGACTATTACTAGCGTATTGGCTCAATTAGATGATTCTAGGGCAGAAAGTATTTCATGAGGAGGAATTCGTAAGACCTCAATTCATGACAATACTGTGTTGATATATAAACATAAATTGTTAAGATTTAAACCTCCTTTCTAGACAGGTGGAGAATACCGCACTATGGAATATGGAGCTGTGGCGGCGGCGTGTGAATGATCGGTATTATACAAGTTGGTTAAGGATCAGATGGATTGGGATAATAATGTAAAAAAAATAAAAATAAAAATAAAAATAAAAATAAAAATAAAAATAAAAATTGGGGGCTTATTATGTACATAAAATTATGCACATTCATTTTCCGAACTATTTAACCTCGCGCTTCGTTTAGCAATCCCGTTACCGACTTGCAGAGATTAGGATTGAAGATTCGCTTGTGTCACTCGCTTGTGTACTTTCACGTTAATCACTAAAAAAGCGTGACATGGCTCTTGTATTTAGATTATTAAGCTAACCCTGCCTATTTCACTGCCAAGAGTTGCCAAAACCTGTGCCAAGACTCCTTCGGCAAAGGCAATACCTCGCCATGTCATATTTAAAATCCAATTATCGATTTACCCAAAAAAAGCTATAACGAAAACGAGTCTGACTGTGTCGAGTAAAGCTGATTGCATTAATTCTGGAGCTATCCTTGTCATAATCATTGCAAGTATTGACAATCCCATCAACTTTTTTCTTATTAAGTGGTGGCAGTCGAGAAGCCTCTGTGGGCCGAACCACCACCAATGCATGCATTGCATCATTAATAAAGCACACTCAATATGAAATTAAATACTTTTCTGGCCATATGTATGATAAAAAATGAGTTGGCCTTGAATGACAGCGCATATAAGTGGCACTATCCACGATGGTTTAATTTATATGTCGATGACTTTCTCAAATATGCACTCTCGTGTGATGATACACTAATTAAAAGAATTTGGTTGAACTTAATGTGATTGTCTAAGGTATTATGAATCGACTATTAGGTTTCTCAATCAAATATAATCTTCAATTTGAATTGCAGAGCCGCGGCTATCCCACATAATTAATCCCCATGCGACTCCAAAACAAAACCAAAAATGTCCCGAACTCCCCAAAATTAAAATTTACCATATTAAAAATCTTTTTCCAGCTTCGTCGTTATTCTATCTCCATTTATCCTTCATAACATCGATGGTCGATGACGTGAGATTTGAGTGGATGACACACTGTCATTAAAAAGTGAGATGATAGTCATGATTTTCAATGTAACGGTTTGCAAAGAGAACAGTAAGATTGTGAAATTTTAATCAATTTCTGACGCATACTTAAGCATGGCTTAGTACTTCAGGATAATATAACTAGAAAGATATCAATTAGCGTGACTGCATTCAATGACGTTTTACCGATTTTAATAGTAGACGTACAGAGCATGAATAATTCCAGGAAGGTAGCCAAGTATTGTCAGCCTAAATTCAAATCAATTAGAAGGTGTTCTAATCTGGACCTATCGAAATCGCGAGGGTAAGTGGATTTTCTCACAAGATATTAATTAATAAGTCAGCACCGCATCCACGCTAATTCCAGTGTTAGTTTTGACCCATTGGAAAGCTTGAGGCTATCTTAACTCACCTCAAGAAAGACACCAAGAGGTGGAAGAATGACAGCAAAAATAATTTTGATAATATCACTATTGAATAGTTAATTTTTTATTGTAACAGTGAGCCTCTCTTCATAGCTTGTTGGAAATTATCGGAGCGCTCAAGAAGGGTTGATAAAAGTTCTGAGAAGAGATTTTCGGAGAGATACTGACTGACCTTGCAGTGAAAGCCATCGCGAACGTTGAATAGATAGTTACAGAGTAGTAGAGCTTCGATTATTAGAAAATTTGAACTGTTGTCTCTGGAATGAATTGGCTGGTCGTCTTTATAATGCAGTAGTATAGACTATATTTCATGATTATGACCTGAAGGAAAATGGTGACATATATATTTTGAGGTAGCTTGTAGGGTATGACGTATTGCTCAGCCTCCCAATTCTTGGCTGCCAATTTGGATTGAGCTGAATCCCTGTCTTAAAGCGGACTGGCCGGCTACAACCGGAGCATATACAAGGATGGTAAGAGAACGAGTTCATAGCTTTCCCTAAAGAAATTAAGCTTTTGGATTACGCAGTATTCTCTCTTCATCCTCAGAGTCGTTCAATATACACAACTAACTCATGGCGTAGCAAATTGCAGGAGAAAGATCCATTCTCTAATCATCCAGATATCCTAGTAAAATAATCAAGAAAATTAAACATTATCTCCAGTTATGGCGTTTAAATTTCAGGTGCATTAAACTTCTCTAATAAAAAAGAGTAGTTGAAAACTGGTTTGCGGCCTCACGAAACGTGAAATAAAATATTTCAATGACAGAAATTGGGTTATTGCATCTGGGTATGAACGAGAATAAAAATAAAAATTGGATTAGTTTTCAATGATGTCCCGTATGACCAACACTGTAGATACAATTCATAATGTATTTTCCTTCGGTTCCCATTCCTAATACCACAAGCCATATATCTAATGAAGCTTGAGAAATGATCTTTGTGTAGAAAATTAGATTCTCAAGCACTGCTAAAATTGATCATAATCACAAGAGTGTCAGCCCGTAACTGAGTCAGTAATGAGATTGTTTTGCAAGTTCATGTAAAGGGATCGGAACTCATTAATTCATTGAAAAAAAGGGATTTCAGATACGTGATTTGAACGCGGATCATATGCCAAGCCTTCATCAAGATTAAGTCGGCAGGAACAGAATACCTGAGCACCAATTTAGATGGCTGGCAAATATTGTCGATTCATAAATCTCCTAAATTATATCTTTCTCCAAAAATCGACATTCTATAGCAGTCACTAAGCTCTCATAAAGATATCGTACGTGTTGGGGTTTTTTAAGGAGAAATAGAGATTCACAGCATATGAAACAAGCCTTCGTGATTGCAATGAACAGCCAATTTTATGATAGCTGACGTGAATGCATGAATTGAGGGATCTAAGGTAATATTTATGTTAATAAATAAGTGTTAGAGGATCCGACAATGTCGGCGCGTAACTTGTACAATAACACAAATAGATTAGACACTCAATGGGTTTAATAATGAAGTTGGACATATCCGTGAATAGCTGCTACTACTTTTATTTGATCTGACAACTGAAAACACCAATATGCAATTAATTCATCCTTAAACAGTCTTGACCTATCTCTTATTAAAATATAATCTAAAGATTAGCATCCTTGCACCATTTCTTCACCCATAATTGTAACAACCAACAGCATGTCGACATAGGTTCACGAGGAAGGGTCATACGCGATGCAGATAGTGGGCGCATGCATTTATCAAGCCCATGACGCCCAGCTCTACCTTGCTGTATCCTATTTTCAAATCCTATAACTGCAACCTGTAAATTCCGTATAACAAGGCTTTCTCGAATTCAAATAAAGGCGAAAGGAGAAGTGTTGTGAGGTGAATTTGTTTTGGCGTGCGGCGGGGTAAAGTTGTATGTAATAGGGCCGTTCAGACTTAGAGTCCGAGAATTTTTAAAATTTTCGAATTGCTGAAATTGTATATTGACTAAGCAAGATTTCTGCAGCTTGATGTCACGTCGCATTTTCCGGAAATCAAAACGGGATAAACCCACTCTTTATTTTAATATATGATGCATAATCTAATCAAAATAGAAACATTATTGTGAAGAATATTAAATAATACAGTGTGGTATTATTATAGTTTTTTTCGGAAAATGCGTGGTGACATCAAGCTGCACAAATCTTGCTTAGTCAGTATTCAATTTCAGCAATTCGAAAATTTAAAAATTTTCGGATTCCAACTCTGAACGGTCCTAATAGACAAACATTTATTGCGAAATGGAACAATTAGCTTTAAAATGTCATGTCACAAAAAACTAGGTAAAATTGAAAGTGAGTTATGTTACTCTATATGCTGTACATATATAAGTCCTCTCTCCCTATCCTCGACCTCAAAAAATTAGAGACATGATGTAAAGATAGACTAAAGCGCCGAAAAAGAAACCAATAACTAAGGTACTTACTTAATGACGCAGCCAATCATAAAATTTATTCATAAAATACCTAAAGTCATGTACATAAGTCGATTCGAGTCTATAGATAATCATCCCTTAAACAGAGAATGAGGACTTATTATTTTAATTTATAAAAAAATTTCAAATGCCTTTGATAGAATATTCACACGTGCGTAATAAGACTAAAACTACAATAATACTTCGATATTTGTCTGGTTATGTATTATATCGCTTCAGGTGTTGGCAAGGTCACCATCAAAAATGGTATTTGGGGCGTAGAATAGATATCTAGAACATATTTTGCCCTAACCGACAGTAAATCTCACTGAGTACTCAATATCGGATAGAACAAATAGGAGTATATTCACCTAGGCATGACGACTACGGACTGAGGGAAAACCTATTGTTAACCCATTGTGAAGAACGCCCACCAGATAAAACTATCATTTCTCCTGTACTCCTTCTTTTTTTTCGATGCATAGCCACAGAGCATCACTCCCTCTAAAGAAAAGCTGTTTAAAATCTAGCCTATCACTGTTAGAAAGTTGAGCCCGGGATTTGTTAATTGCCCTGACGGATTTCTCCTAGTAAAGGTAAGTGTTATTGGAAGTATAGAACGCTTTACTTTGATTATCTGAGAAAATAATCGGAGTGGTTCGTAGAAACAAAGTCACAACTATGATCGTTACACTCTGTATATCAGATGTTTAATACACACGTAGGCCTGTCTGTTATCACTGTCACATGTTTGTTTGTCATCTATTTTACGTCTACAAGGATCAATCCGGGATCGATCTAAACAAGCTCAAACGGGCAAAAGATGCTAGCGCTAATCGCTCTGGATATCTGAGGTAACTTTCACTCCAACCGAAATTATAGGGCCAATACTATAATGCAAGCATCAATAATGCCGACAAGCAATGAAAAGTGCTACAGAATTTACAATTTACAAAAACTTAATAAAAAAGCAACAAACTGGGTTGTTGGTGAGTACCCATATCGTCTGCTTTTTGGAGGTATAATTTGCAGAAATATAGTCCCTTTTTTTTTGATTTCCATAAATAAAACTATGACGGGTTTCTGGGGCAGATTTCAACGAAAAAATTTGTATCGTTTAGCCATTTGGCCAATTTTACGGCTCCTTCAGTAGTGCCAAGAAGATATCCGGTTAAATCTCTGCAAGATTTCAGTACTTTGGGGAGTTTGATCGAAGGTTTTTTATACTGTAGAAGATGTCGACTGGATTTAAGTTCACCGCAACTACAAAACAGATAAAAATTGGTATGGTTAAACCGTTCATGATGCATAGCAAAATCGCCGTGTCCCAAGCGTGCGGCATAAACTTGTGCGGCAATGGGACGTGCAAGTGATAGCTCTCTAGGACAACCATCTTGTAACTCAATACTGAGTGCTTTATATGAGGGGATATTATCTTCCCAGTATCTCTTAAATGCTGTTAACGTCTTCGCTTTAGTCCAGGACTTGGCGTGCATTGTAGAGAGTGGGAGAGCCTGTGGAGAAGTCATATTTTGCGCTTCACCAGTCGCTCTATCTGCTTGTATATTACCGGGGATACCCGCATATCCGCGAACTCAGTGAACTGATATTGCCAGATGTAGTGTGAGGAAGGCGTGTGCGATTTGGCAATTCAGATGACTTCTTAAGAAAAAGTGCAAATTTAGATAGAGAGGAGTAGATTGGAACACAAAGGAGGCGATGCGCAACATCCAAACTATCAAGTAAAATCCATAGATTATTAGAAAAGCGTGAAGATGGTAGCTCTAAGGCGGTCTCTAGACCAGATACAGCAGCATAGACCTCAGCATCGAATGTACTTAGTGATGGGCTGAGTGGGATGCATTTCCTAGCTACAAGTCGTCCAGCTTGGTAAACTACTAAACCGCCACCAACTGTTGGAGATTTAGAGGAATCGTATCTTCCACCATCGGTGCATACTTCAAGGTCATGAGGAGGGATATTAGTGAGGAAAGAGTTTTGAGATCGGGTGACTCGTCTTAAACTAGCGTGATAGCTTTCTTTTTCAGTCCATGGTGGGTGAAGTAAGGGCTTTATACTCTCTATTCTTGGAACATTTAGTGCGCCATTAGAGAAGCGGTAAACACATCGTTTCATATTCAGTGTCCACATGGCTCGCCGGCGTAAAGGATGATAAAAAATCTAGTCGATGAATGCAGAGAGCTGCACGGCGGGAAATTAAATCAAGGTAAATCTCTGGGGGAAGTAGGTCAGTCTCGCGGAAAAAATTGGGATAGGTGTCGTTTTTTAAACTGGAAAAATGGCTCTAGCGCATACTATTACCACTTTACGTAAGAGAGACAAATGTCCCTTTACGCAATTTGAAATGTAGCGGTTAGACTTGGAGATTCTTCCTTGACCTGGCCACCATGTTTCTGCCCCATAGTAAGCCATGGGTAGCACACAGGTGATAGTGGCTTGTCTTGGTAGTCGAGGGAGCACTCCGCTCGTAGATTTCCCAGACTCTTGAGTGCATTTGTAACCTTAAGTGCTTTTCCAGCAAGAAAACGTGTGTGCCATTTGAAAGTCATATTTTTATCAAAGTATACGCCAAGCCATCTAGTGTATTGGTGCCTTGGATCTTCGGCCACAGATAAATTGGCCAATTTAACCGCTGGAGTAGAAGGAGGATCTTTATCGGATCGCTTTTGTGAGAAATTTTAGAGTTCAGTTTTTGAAGGGTCGAATGTAATGCCTTCCTCTTGGCCCCAAGATATGGCTTCTTTAACTGAGTTAGTCAGAGATATGCAGTTTTCTTCGAGCGTATCATAGGTTGCGAGCAATGCCATGTCGTCTTCGTATCCAAACCTCTTTGTATTGTGACCCATTTCGAAAAGAAGAGATATGTAGAGCATAAAAAGTATGGGGAAAATAGGAGAGCCATAGGGGAGCCCACAATTTATTCTATCTTTAGGGCCAATCTAGCCGTCTAATCGAATCTGTGCAGTACGATCAGTTGCAAATGACCATACCCACCTAATGAGGTTATCTGGCCATCCTTGTTCACGTAGGCGTCGGATAAGTCTACCAAGCAAAACAGCATCAAATGCTCCTTTAACATCAAGTGTTATCATACTTACGGTACGCCCTTCATTAAGAGCTCTTTCTATATCGTGAGTTAGACACGTGGTGAGATCTATGGCAGACCTGCACGGAAGGACTCCAAGCTGGTGGTTGGCGATGACTCTGTTCTTAATTGCCACCCAGGCCATATGCTTTGCCAATATCCTTTCAACCCCTTTGCTGAGACCGAGAGGAGTGCAACTGGTCTGTAGGAGCGTGGTGGTGAGAGATCGGGCTTTTTTGGCTTCTGTTTCATTGTAACAACCGCTTGCCGAAAACACCTGGGGTGGTAGCCTTGCGAAATGCATCCCATGTATAGAAAGTAGACGTGCGGCTCGATAAGGGGCCATGCATGCTTGAGGATAGCAGTTGTGATTTTAACCGCTCCAGGGGTAGTGTTTCTAGCTTGGAACAGAGAATATTTAACCTCTGCGAGTGTGATTTGCGGGAGATAAAGTGCGCGCGAGAAGACTGTTGGTGAGTCTATAGGAATATCTCCTGCCTCAGATGTGTTAATGAGGAGATTACTCATAAAATCTTCCCTTTTTTCGGCCAATGTAGTTGCGAGTGGACGTTCTGGATATCTGGGATCTTTTAAGGAGACTGAGCGATATGCTCCAATAGATTTTTGCCATTTAGTCATAGCGAAAACATCTTTTCCTTTATTAGCCTGTTCCATTTTTGATCTAAAATATTCATCCTTAGCCTTTTTTACGACCTTTCGGTATGACTTTTTTGTCTCTTTTAATTCATCGTCATCGGAAAATACCTAGTGAGTGCCTTATATTTTTGTCGAGCAGTCCTGCAGCCATCATTCCGCCACGGGTTCCCTGTTCCGTGTCTATAGGAGCGCTTTGCTGCACTATAGAAAGCTAAACGAATAGCCTCTGTTATTCCTTCCGCCAATTTGTCTAAAACATTGTGACTTAAGGTTGTGGGGAGCTCTCTGATTCCTCTAATTGTATTTGTGAGCATTTTGAAGAATAGCTCAACATCCAGGGTGTCTATTCGCAATTTCTGCTTTGAAGTATGGTGTTTTCCTCAAGCAACTCTAGTTAGAACTTATAAATGATCGGATGTTTCATCTAAATGATTAGCAACAGAGCTTGTTGTTTTACCTAGTAATGGACCGGGAGCCCAGGCTAGATCTAGAAGGTTGCCCCGGCTGTGTGTAGCCTCGTCTAGGGGAGAGAGGAGAGAAAAGTTTCTATTATCGGCCAATTCTACAGATTCTTCAGCGCCTATTGATAGACCTCGCGACCAGGAAGGCTGCCAGCGGATATAATGCAGATTAAAATCTCACTGTAGGAGGCAGTTACCTTGAAATACCGACAGGGGAGGTGTGTAAAGTGCTTGGAGAGAACTTTCATTGTCAGCATTATGGGGTGCATTATATACATTAAAAATATTTGGTATTTGATCTGTGGGAGAAATCAATCGGAGGAGTAGCAAGTCTCTAGAGGGGCCAATATACATTTGCTCAGCATATGGGCTGAGTTCCTTTCTAACGTAAGTGACTACTCGTGGCCGAAGGATGGACCAGTCAACAGGAGGACAAAAGATTTCATATGACAGATGTCTTTTAGTAATGCGTCTGGAGAAGTCGCGAAAAATATAGGGTTCTTGTACAATAATGATATTTGCTGTGTTGAGAGAAGCTTCATTCAGAGCTATCTCGTGTGCTTGTGATCCTCTTCCTACATTAAAGGAGAGGATTGTGAGTGGCCTATTGGAGAAGATGCGAGAGTATTTAGATCTCATTGGCATTCCATTTGATTCTTGCTCTGCCCTTGATCGATGCTTAGAGCACCATAGGGATTTGTTTGAAGCGGTTCCATATGAGGTATTGGAGGGGTATGGGAGTTAATTGCTGCATCGATGTTATCGGCGGGTGGTTCTGGCAGATGTGAGGAATGTTTGACACATCCTGCTTCTGCTTTTTTCTTTAATCGTAACTCGGCACAGGTGCGACGGATCGAGCATACTTGAGATTTAGTCTTTTTTTGTCCAGGCATTTTAGGTCTTAGTTCACAATCGAGATCATCAGAAGGATGTGGTCCGTGACAATGGGTACATTTAGGAGGGCAAGTATGATTACCCTTAGCTGCACAGTGGTTTGTATGTTCGGATTCTGTGTGTTTAGAAGAGCCACAGAGGCGGCAATTTGGGGAGAATGCGCAGGTTCGACTGTTGTACCATAGCCAACAACGAGAACATTGAACTGTGCTTTATCGACGGTGAATTTTTTTGGTGACAGTTCGGCAGCCAGATAAGTAAAGGATGCGAGGAAGGCGCTCTGGATTCTTAGAAAAACGAGCAATTCAAGATATCGCTGTCACATGTGAATTTGTCGAAAGACAAAATGTTATTACATAGATCACGTGATCATAAAGGTAATGTACTCAAGAGGGCTCTCTGAAATTTTTCTATGAATACCAATGATAAATATTTAACTTACCAATAAATCCATACCAGCACAGAAGATATCTTTCAGGCTTATCATGCCACGGGATCCCCTGATTGGACTAGTTGGAAAACCTTCTAGCGGTAAAAGCACAACCTTGAACAGCTTGACCGACGCATCCTCTAAAGTTGGTCCGTTTTAACCTCCCTATGACCAGCGATCTCAGAACTTACCAATTTTAAGGCAATTTTCCGTGAGATACTTGTTGTATTTATCGCCATGAATGATATTAGACTGATATATTTTGTATAGCTTTACAACTATTGATCCCCAGCGTGCAATAGGCTACCTTCAGATAGACTGTGCCTGTAAGCGTTATAACCTATCTGAACGCTGTAAGCCTAATTATGGATCATGTATCGATGGGAGACGTTCGGTTCCAATAGAACTTTTGGATGTAGCTGGACTTGTTCCTGGTGCACATGAAGGTAGAGGCTTAGGGAATAAGTTTCTCGATGATCTTCGACATGCGGATGCATTGATTCACGTAGTAGATGTTTCAGGTACTACAGATGCAGAAGGAAAAGCCACACGAGGGTATGATCCGTCATCTGATATAGTTTGGCTACGCTCCGAAAGTAAGCTCTTATCGTTCTTTGTTTTCTTATTAGGCAAATCAGATTGTCACATTTACTGACGTGAAGTCCTTAAAGTTGTGCAGTGGATACTTGGTAATCTCAGTAAACGATGGGAATCCATAAAGAGGAGACATGTAGCTGTAAAGGCAACAGCTGTTGAAACTCTTCAGGTATGCTCATGGACCTAGCCCTTCATCTTTACTCATGCTAAGCTCTGACAAGAATAGAGCCAATTTTCTGGATATGGCTCCACCACAGCTTTAATAGCTCTCACACTTGATCGAATAAACACAAAAGATCCCCTGGAGCAATGGACCTCAGATACAATCGCTAAGGTTGTTGAGGCTTTTATAGACGAGAAATTTCCTACAGTTATTGCATTAAATAAGATTGACCACCCTGACTCCGATAAAAACATTTCAAAGATCACAAAGTTAAACGATCCGAAGAATATTGTTTTATGTAGTGCTATAATGGAGGTTTTTCTACGTAAATTAAATAAGCAAGGTTATGTACGCTATACAGAAGGTAGCGAATATGTCGAAACTAGGGAAGACTTAATTGAGGAAGGTGATCCTAATGGTGGTGGCTTAAAGGAACTCGATGAAAAGTTACAGACACGTTTAGATGACATTAAGGATATGGTTCTCTATCGATTTGGCTCAACGGGTGTAGTTCAGGCTTTGTCCCGCGCTGCTGAATTACTAGGCTTAGTACCTGTTTTCCCGGTGCGTAATACGACTACCTTTTCATCTGGTGCGTCCGCCTCATCAGCAGTGTTTCGTGATTGTCTTCTCGTGAAAAAAGGTACGACTGTAGCGGAGGTGGCTCGAAAGGTCATAGGAGATGCACAACTAGCTTATATAGAAGGCCCTGGGAGTGTAAGAGTAGCTGAGGACAAACTAGTTTCTGTTGGAAATAATGATGTAATATTTTTTCACAATCAAAACTACAGATTTTTACTGACACTATTTTTCTAGATTTTAGCTTTCAAAACTGGAAGGGCATAGAGAATAACTAGAGAGCGGCTTCTCATTTCAAGTAGCCTAAGCTTTATATATATATATATATATTTCGCAGCTATGATTTAATGTTTACTTTTAAGTCTATACACTGAGATTAGTTATGGATGAAAGAACATACAACTTAAAAATCCAGGGGTATAACGAAATGGATTTGAACCTTTAGTCTACAGATCAGTTCCAACGAGTGTTCAACGTTTCTATCTCCAATTTTTACATCTTATAAGACCAAATCTGAATTAAGGTACCACTTTAATTAAATCTTTAAGCCATACTTTTGTCATTAGTCACAAAAATCTGGCAAGCTATTCAGACTTCTCGGATTTTTAGTCAATATGAAGCCTACAATATTATATATCTAGCTATAGAGTTGCAGGAACAGGCAGTTAAATAATCATTTCCTGATCTCATTTTGGGTAATTACGATATGGATTCACTACAGGTGCTCCATAATCCACATTAAGTCATTGCTTTAATAGCGGTAAATCTCTTATCAGTTCTTTTATCCTCACCTTCTCATTTTTTGTTACTGTCAATAAAATAAATATGATTGATGATTACTAATTTTGGATATTAAGGTTTGCAATAGCCTAAATTTCTAAGCAACGGATTATGGTGGCTGTCTTGTTATATGCCCAGCAGTGTTCATCGTACTAAATAGCCTTTTCAATTTATTTTTGGCTCTATGGTTAGATTTCGTGGCAGGCCTGTTGGTTCAATCATAGAACCACCTCTTCGATCTAAATAGCATCAACTCAACGTGATCCATCTCTTATTGAACGTGTAAACACTGTTATGGGAGATGAGCCACTACCTAGAAGGCAAGAGGTAGTTGTTCGTGGAAGAGTTGATGCCAAGTGAAGTCGTACACGAAGCCACGGGAGAGGGAGAGGCAGCAACAGATGAGTGATGGGAGGAATAGCGGCTCCGAGGGTGATATCATCATAATTTTAGTTAGTGGGGGTGGTATCTTTTTAAGTTTTAGCTGTGGAATCATAATTTATTGAATGCTGTGAGCTTCTTAGCTTGCTGTTCGCCTAACATTTTCGCTTAGTTTATTCTAGCGGCCGCTAACACTAATTTGACTTATATGGGGGTACATATAGGAAAGGGGAGTACCAGAAGCGTTTACCTTAAAAAATTGGGGATAATTGATATTTGTTAAGTTGATATTATTGCACCATTTGAATTATATTTCTATCACGTCTCATGGATGATCACTTACAAATTAGCATGGGTGCATAATTTAAGCGAAAGTGGTCAGCAAGTGGCTGAACGGACTTGTGGTACCTCGACTTTAATGCATTTGTGGAAATTTTATACCTTCATAAACGGTCTAAGCATATTGATTTGGTACGACGCTAGTTACCATCGTAGATTATTCTTAATGCATGTACGTCAGGCTTTAGCGTCGACATCACCCTACTAGCGTCAATTAAACCGTGTCTAGGCCCATTTATACTCCAGCTCTGATAAATATAAACGACAATCCAACGTTAGAGCAGTGTCTTTGCAGCAGTGTTAAATGCTTTCTTCTTACACTGCTCTACATCGATGTCTGAGCTGTATTAAGTTATAGCGCTAGTACAAATATGGTAGTGATCAACATAAAAAAACCTTAAAATCTGCATGGCAAAGTAAAGCGCTAGCTGCGGTATACCGTACCCCTGGAGATGCGTCAGTAAAAGGCAGTGCTCACCGTCTGCATAGTGATTGGTCTGCAATTTTAAATAATAGGCGTTTTAAGAAAAAACAAAATTATGTCAGCCTTTAAGTACAAAAATAGCTATTTAGACTGTTTTGTCTTATTATTGATATTACCTAAATATATAGGATAAACAAAATATGCCCTGCCAGCATAAAGCAAGAGCTTGGTTCAGATATATCTAACTTACCAAAAAAACGGGACAGATCCAGACGGCAGAAATCACTGACTCACCTTGGAATTTATTCTCTCCAATCTACATTGCCTGTTATGTGGAAACAGATATATGATAATCCCTACTGTTAGTTGGTAAATTCTATTCATTAGGGATAAAAATAATAAACAATAAAAACTAAATACAACCATGATACTAGTAAAAATTGCTTGTCGGACTTGGTTAGCATACAGTAGTCAGTGCCCTCCCCCCTACACCGTATATTCTGATAAGCCGTAGATCATGTGCGATCCAGTTTCTCAGCATTACAACAGCAATTGTCACTGGGGAAATGATAATATACCTTCAGCATGAGGGGTTAAATCACATTTCAACTAGTAGTCTTAAAGGGTTATCATTTAGACAAGCATCTACATATTTTCTTTTCTTCTTTTTTTTCCCCCTCCTCTTCTAACCATGACCTAATCAACAATTCACAACTCGCTGATGCTTATAATTAAGCAGTTTTAAAGACAAATTTTTTAAAAAAGTGTTGGCGTCTTATGTGAGGGAGGTACGGAAAAAACTCAAGTCCTGGTTTTGATCTTCAGAGATGTAAAAATAGATCAGATGAACGTTCAAACATTAAGGGACTTTTTGAAAGTGCTTTGTTTTTTTGATTACCGGTATTTTTCTCTGATTTAGAACGTTTTGACGTGTGTGAGCAGGCGTGCATCTGAAGATTAAAGCCATAAGCGAAGGCTGGACTTTTAAGGCTAAGCTAAAATAAGATTAGCATCACTCCAATTCAAAATTTTGTCACTCCACTCACTGTAAATAATAAGTAACGTCATCAAAAGACTAGGGGTATTGAAGGCACCTTCAAATTACTCTGTATAATGTCTTCTAATCGCTTCAGTACATATGGAGGAAATCAATATCAAAATGCATCTGCGGTAGAATCTGGAATGGCCGACAATGTGCGTGGAAACTCATATGAAGAGAACCTTTTCTTTTGAAGAGCTTGAAGTAGGAACCCGAAGCTAGATCAGGTTGCTGACACACACTCTCTTTCAAGAATCAAGCTCCTCTCCATGAACTCTCTCAGTTGCCAGTCAATTCAAATTCAAATTTTCAATCACAAGCCATGCAAACGCCCTCAGTTCTCTCACAACAGGATTTCCTCGCACGCGTCGACTTAGTAAAATCTGAGATTCGAACTCTGACATCTAGTATCCAGGAAATATCGGCTCTACATAAACGTGCACTATCATCGCCTGACAGTAGCTCTTCAGGACAGTTAGAAGATCTAGTGACAAATACACAACTCAAAAATGCTCAAATACGTGACCAGATTAAGTTCCTCGAAAGTGATGCGGCAAAGACTCAAGATGGATCCAAAAGTGTCAAATCAAGACAAACAAATCAGTTGAAAAGTGAATTTGGGAAAGTGTTAAACAATTATCGTCAAGAAGAATTGACTCATCAGAAGCAATATCGGGAGCAAATCGCACGGCAGTACCGAATTGTAAATCCTACAGCCTCTGAGGCTGAAGTAGAAGAGGCTACTAGCCTCGATTGGCGCTCCGAAGGAGTTTTTCAAACAGTGGTACGTTTTAGTTTTGAAATACGGTTTTAGCCTTTACTCTACTTAAAGATTTGCTAATTTCGGATCAATAGCTCAAAGGCAATCGCTCGGGTCATGCAACTACTGTACTCGGCGCTGTTCGTGCACGTCACAATGAACTTCAACGAATTGAAGCGACTCTTACGGATTTAGCTGCCTTATTTGCCGATATGGCTCAAATTGTCGAGACTCAGGACCCAATTATTGAAAATACAGAGCAAAATGCCATGCAGACTACTGATCATGTCGAAAAAGCAAATGTTCAAATAGATGAAGCTAAAAAAAGTGCTGCTCGAGCGCGGAAATTAAAGTGGTATTGTCTATTAGTCGGTGTTCTAATTGTATTGGCTATTGCACTCGGAATTGGATTAGGAGTAGGCCTAACCAAAGCATCGGCCAAGTCTGCAAATAATGTCGTTAATCCAACACCATAAAATTTTTTTTTCCTCTAAAACAAGGTGTGGAGTTCATGTTCTCGGGGTAGCTGCTCTCTTTTTGTTTTGTTTTATTTTGGCATATTTCGTTGGGTTATCAATTTAAAAACTCGAGGATTAAACAACCTCTTAATTTTGATGTCATAATTTTTGAATTGGTAACATAATAAATTATAAGGGAATCAGAAAGTTTCAGAGAGGGGTGGACGGATGGGCCAGAAAAAGGGTGGTGTAAATCATTGATAAAAAGATACTTATAATAATTCATAATTAGGGTTCTAGATTTTAATAATCAAGAATCAAATACGCTAATAAAATACTTATTACCTTCTAGTGAAAGTCATCTGAAGATCTCTCTTCAGCATAGTATTCTAAACGCTTATTTTCTTTAGCTCCATAGTTTTAATTAATTGGAAGCGAATTTTGTTCAGAGACTCAATTCAACACTCATTCTTTTATTCCGTGGCTGACTATTGTCACAGTTTGAAAAGAAGTATAGGAGCAACTTAATATACAAAGGTATTTATTGATATACGCGGCAAGTTAAGTCGAATCGCTAGGGCATTATCAATAATACCGGAACACAAAAACCCATTATTGACCAGAGCTTGAATCATTAATTTACTATCTAGTAATGCATTAATAGGAAAAGGATTTGTATTCATTGTATTTTCTCGACTAAAACTTGCTTCTGGCTCTCGACTGTAACTATACTCGAGAGCATCTAGTTTTCCGACGACTCTAATATTCCATTTTCTCTTTCAAATTCGAATACAGAAGAATCAATCTGTGTTGACGAGAGTATATTCATCATAGGTTCGTTTTTATTAGTATTGCACGCGGGTAGCAGAGGACATCTTCTTGATGTACAACCTTTTCTCTCATACCGAAAGCATCGACCTTCCTTTCTTGACTGGATCAATTTCTCCTGGTTTTTCCACTTAGCACGACGTGTTTCGTCTCCGGTCATACTAGCCATATTAATCCCACCCATTACTGTATCCTCAGACCAAAGCTCTACTTGCCAACTTCCATCTTCCGAAGGCCTTTGATCAAAACTCTCTAATTTATCATCATTTCTTTAAATGTGACCAAAATTTCTACTAGCATCATTATTCTGTATTGGCTTCAAGAATTGACGTCTATAACGTGAATCAACCATTTCAAGCTGCTGGGCTACTTGGTTAACGATCCGAATCCACTCATTAAAATTATTTTCGGGTAATAAATGATTTCCCGCTGATGTCTTAACTAGTTTGTCATTTAATGAATTGCGAATCATCGATATTTTATTGGCATCGTCTCAGAAGTCTCCTCTAGCTTCCGTTAGTCTGTTAGATCAGCTGGCAAGGAAACCAAGCCATCGTTGGTTCTTGCCCATTCTCATGTTATGAAGCTCGTCATTTGCCCGCGCCACCCTTATTGAATCTAAGTTCCAGCGGTCCAGAAACTCGATTAAATCCGCTGAGTCCCTAGTCCCATTGGTTCCTCCTGTCTAGTAGAATGGATATGCCTTCTTTAATGTACTGCCTTCTAAGGCTCCATATTTCAAAAAAAGGCACGTAAATTATAATAGCCGAAGGTATTCCAATCCATTCGAAATATATCTAGTACTGATGTACGCCAGGCCAAATAGTTTGTCCGGTTCCCATCAGACTCTGGAATCTTGGTGGGTTTAGGACTACAAGATTTATCGGCCGGGGGATCCTTTTCTATTGCAACTAGATTTTTCTGCCTCTCTGAGACTTGTTTGGAAAGAAGGTCTTTAAACTGCTTTTGTAGAAGCAGAATTTCTTCTCGGGAAACGGTATCTGATGATATCTTAATATTTTTGTGATAATATGACATAACTTATTTAGTGATATGATTATATAGTTATGAATCTGAACTAATTATGACTGGAGTAACTGAACTGAAGTAACTGAACTGACATGGCTGAAAAGGAGACAGAATCTATGTCACTGTCGCTAACATCTCCTTGTCGTGAATAGGGTAATTCGTTTCTGCGCTGCTCAATCTTTTTGAGAAATAGGTTGGCGGTTTTAGTGTCATCTGGTCGTCGAACTGAGATAAGCAGCCCCCAAGAGCATATCCAGAGCAATCTACCTCCAAGATTGTGTCTCGTTCCGGATCTCATTGGGCTAAAATAGACTCTGTCCCAAAGATTTATTTTAACTTTTCAAAAGCTAAATTCTCCTCTTTTTCCCATCTCCAGAACGCATTTTTTTGTTAAACCGTTAAAAGGCGCTAAAACATCAGAGAACTTATTCATAAAGCATGTATAAAAATTGGCAAAGCCAAGGAACAACCTCACACCCTTGACCGATGTCGGTGGCTTTCATTCTTGTATAGCTTTGACTTTTGATGGATCAACCATTACACTCTTACCTACTTTGATGATAAAGCCAAGATGTTTTACTTCTTGACGCAGAAAATCATATTTGTCAATGTCCAAATATAAGCCTGCGTTATCCAGCTTACCAAGAATACTTCGCACTGTATTCCAGTGGTCATCCTCACTGCCATCTGTTTATGCTAAGACATCATCCATATAGGCTGTGGCATTCATATGCAGGTGCTCACATAGCTGCTCATTAATATAGCGTTGAAATTTTGCCGAAGCAATCACTATGCCACATGGAGTCACTAGCCATTCAAATAGTCCCAGACGACAGCGAATCGCTGTCATCTATTCATCCTCTTCCCTGATCCAAATCCTATGAAATGTAGACTCAACTTCCAATTTTACGTACCATTTCGCCTTTG
This sequence comes from Oidium heveae, assembly GCA_003957845.1. Lineage (NCBI taxonomy): Eukaryota > Fungi > Ascomycota > Leotiomycetes > Helotiales > Erysiphaceae > Oidium > Oidium heveae. The sequence continues at coordinate 19,818 of QVIK01000352.1, forward strand.
AAATTTGTCGCAAGGTTTCTTTAAATTAAGGAAGAGGGTATTTATCAGGTTGGGTAATGGCGTTTAGCCCACGATAATCCACACAAAATCTCACGCCGCCACATGGATTTTTGGCAAAAAGTACCGGTGCTGCCGCTGCTGAACTACTTGAACGTATCCATCCTTTATTTAACAAGTCCGATAATGTTTTTCTTAATACTCCAAGCTATTTTCGTGACATATTATATAAGGAGCTCCACGGGGTTGTTAATTTTTGCCTTTTTCTTCTTGAAGATTAATTGCATGATCAAGAGCTCCTCGCTGAGGAGGTAGACTTTCTAATTCAATATCATCTGCAAATAAATTTGCGGAATCTCTAACTTGCTCAGGTAATTGTGATCTCGCTTCTTCTTTTGTCAGTTTTGGTTTGACTTGCAGGGCCTTGCTGATATCCTCGATAGTTGCTTTATAGACAGGGACTGTTCCCATCATTGAGATCATTTTATTTAACGGAAAACACCTTGGCCGTTCCACATTTTTAAGTTCATGTCTCCAAGATTTAACTCCACATATCGATAATCCGAATTTCTTCAATTCCAGATTTTGGTCTCTTGAATGGATTACTATATCGTGCTCCTCTAGCCATTTCTTTCCTACGATTATTTCATGTGTGCTATTTGGAACTATATAAAGCCAAAGCTTAGGGATTACAAAGCCATCCAAATCGATGGATACATGCGTAATCGAGTCTATAATTGGATTGTCAATTGAAGATTTTTCTGCCGTTTCCAGTTTACGAGGCGTCAAACTGTGACAATTGTCAGCAATTTTTAGATTTCTAATACTTTCCTCTTGTAAGACTTGTACTAGTGGACTATTCATTTCATCAAAGCCTTCTTTTGACTTTTCTGACAAAAAAAATTTTGTTAATTTTGGTTGGCTAAATTAGCTTCATGAGACTTGCTAAGCTGAACTCTTTTTTTTTAATTCCTTAGACTTTCCCCGGCACTAACCAGATAATTGGTTACATATTTGGAAAAACCCTCGATAATGCAAATTCGATCTTTGCTACATGCCCTAGAGACTTTTGAGACTTTGGTTTGGTTCCTTCCAAGGGCGTTTTCAAGTAGTGAGGGCGGATTACTGAGTACTAATGACTTTAGATCACTAGCTTTCCATTAAGACTCAAGTTATTTTTTTTTTTGTTTGATAGACCATCCAGTCAAGCAAGTTTTCTTAGGAAGAATCCCCATTTTGCTGGCAATTAAAGAGCCAGTCATCCCAATGCTGTATTTGGCTGAACTTTTTTATCCCATTGAATCGTTTGAGAAGGGGATATACCCCGGATTAAGAGCTTGGAGAACATGAGAAGTATGAAAATGTAAAGACAGTAATAGTGTATTGTTTTGAAAGCACTTCCGCCTAAATTCGGTAGTAAGATGACTTCCGTGGCCAATTAGAGCCACAAGTCACTTTTCTATAGAATTATCGGGTTGAGTCTTTTGGAAAGAGCAGTTTTTTTAGTGTCTTTTTTAGTGCCCGTTGGGTTACTAGTCCATGCAATTCTCCGTTGCTGTTAATAGCTATTCTCTACAGGGCTTAAGATCAAATTAGATATCACGGGAGGGGGCAAAGAGAGATGCCACTAGCTGAGATGCACTCAATAAAAGGAGTGAGGCCAAACTTTGGAGGCAGGATATTTTTTTTCTTTAAATTCATCTGCCTTCCACAATTACGAAAAGTCAAGTTATTGCTCCCTTATTCTTTTATTTTGCCTGCCATGTCCATCTTCTTTCCTTTGGCTGGCATGATCTGTAGAATAATTTGGAATAGTCAAATACTCGATGCATAACTTGAGTACCGTAGTTATAGCCCTATTAGCTCTCTTTGTACTCACCTGGAAGTTTCCTTGGGTCTTGAGTTTGAAGTTTTACCTACTTATAATTATATATACTCAACGTTTTAAAAGAGAGCACTAGCCCCCCTTTTGCATAAAACTTTTTCAGCAAGAATCATCAAATCTTCGCGGGTACGGGGAAGACCAAAATTGGTATGAAAAATAGCTGAGTTAGCTAGTAGGTTTAAAAAAAACTCTTAATATTTTTCCCTAGTTGGTTAACTTATTGTCTTCCTAAGCCATACTCAAATTGTATGTTTTATTCAAAATAAGGCAATCCTGGCACCCTTCGTTTCCTCTCGCCCGTGACATCCCCTCCCAAAATCTGGAGAAATCCTTACTCCTTACTCATCAAAGATTCTGAAACGTAGATGGGAGTTTAATAACACTTGAAAAAAAAATATTAATATATTTATATTAATATATATATATATATATATATATATATATTAATAAAAATATGTCTCTCAGGTTAACGCAGGGAAAATATATAAATATTCGGCACTTTAATTCTATCAGATCATAGCTTGGAAAAGTAGTTTCGCATTCTTCCGTTAAAGTATGATAAATTTTAATGCCCCCCCTCACCCCATAGAAAATATGAAAAAGATTTTACGCTTAACTTTTGTTATTATTCAATATTTTGATTAAATGGCTTTTCTTCAGTTTGTACAATAGTGGCGAAATAGGCAGACATAGTTGTTTTTTTTCGTTCATTATTTAATTCTATCCAACAGAAGATGAGATTTAACTATATAAACCTGAAATTCTTATGACGTTGAAAATACACAAAAATTAAAAAAAATTTAAAGCGTTAAGTGTATGTTATTATGGTAAGTATGAGGGTAAGATAACAGAAACGATTATAGTAGTTTTTATAATTCTCTTTAAACTATTAGTATTGCTTTCTAAAATATATAATTATATAATCCCCCATTCCCATAGATCTACCAATACCTTTGCAACATTGTGGCTGACTGATTGTTATAATTTATACAGTGCTATAACCAGCCCAATAATAATAGGGAATGTCTACAGAAACCACCCCCCTTGCAAAAATTGAAGATCTTTACTCTAAACAAAAGGAAGCCAGAAATCAAATCCTTAGCCACATTGTGGAAATAAGAGCAAATTTTATCAGCAGCATAATTATAAGTCATAAACCATTACTATTTTATACATATAAGTGCATACAAAACGTATAAAAATTGTGACATGACATACCTTCACTACCTTACTATTCAACTTTTGAGAAAACAAAATAGCTGGAAATTGTAAGCAGAATATTCATTTCAATAGTCAAAATGATCCCACCGAAATTAAACCTCTCTAACAGAAGTGCATCGACGTGTTTTGTGGCCTTGCTGTGGACAATTTCCACATATGCGTTTCGGTCGCTGTGAAGATTCGACAATTTCGAAGGGCGACAGGTCTCGTCGGGTTGACCTCCCTATATTAGGAAAGGAAGGCCGGCCTCTAGTTTGCACAACACTCGGCTCCGTAGTGCTGACAATACTCATAGACTCCAGTTCTTCAAGAGCCGATCGTATCTGAGTCTCTCGACTTGCCTTTTGATGTGGGTTCAACTCTTCACATTTAAGTACAATAGAATCGAAAATTTGTGTGATGGACCTCTCGGGCTCAGACTGAGGAGGCGGGACAGGCTGATGAAGCCACCAGAGTTGATGAAAGTCTGTTACATCCAAAGTCAAATTGTTAGAGAGAAGGTGCTTAAGACGATGTTTACAAGGCAATCCCATAGTTGAAGTGAATATCTCGTGGCAGATATCATGGGTTGTTTGATTTCTAATTCAATCAGGCTGAATTGCTTGAAGGTACTTTTCATATACAAGTTTTAAAGCTGACTTGAAAACTTTCCGGACAACATCTGCCCAAAATAAGCCACCGAATCGTTTAGGTAGTTGCATTCGTTCTAAGTGGATTTGCTTTCTTATATCAAAGCTCTGGAAATCTAAGGCAAGTATTATTCTACCGTAGACTTCATTTATATCTGCTGTGGATACCATAATCCATTTCTTTAAGAAAGCATGACTTTCTTCAACCCTTATAGTGACTACATGCCCAAAATGAAGCACGTGTTACGGGCAAAGTCCCTAGGGAAATGTACTGGTTGTACCAGTACTGTAATGTAAAAGACATTGGAAGGTTATGGAACAATATAGAATAGTATAGAATAAAACGGAATAGTATAGAGAAGAGTGAACAGAATCTTCGAGAAGTCGGAAGATACATAGGCAATGTATTTAGCTATGTAGATTATCTATCTCTTTTTCTTCTGTAGAGTTTTACAATAAACTGATTTTCTTCTGGACTTGCTCTGTTGTTTACCTACACCAATTGATCCGGCAACAGCACGTCTCTGATAAAGTATTGACCGAAACTATGCTTGTGGCTACGTAGCCAGGTTTGTTCCAAATACTGAAACACAGCAACCGGTATCTGTTCCTGAATGATTTTTAACCGATCGTTGTACTCAAATTCGGTTCTAGAATAACATAGAGACCTCCAGAGGCTCAGTTTCTCCTCACATTCCTCAGCCGTTTCAAAATGTGGCCTGACTTTAACTTGAACATTTTTGTTGATATGCCAGAGGCAGATCAACACAGACGCGTTCGGAAAGGTTTGCTCAATCCCATGAATCAACGCAAGCTCTCGATCAACAACTGTCAGGTTGCTAGGATTAATTAATGAGCGAAAACATTCGGAGAATTGCTTTATTGCCCAACAGTAATTCTCTTCGTTTTCCTCCGAGAGGAAACAAAAAGAGAGGGAAATTGACTGATTTGTTGCAGTCACACCAACTATATGAAGTAATGGCATTTTATATTTATTGGTTTTGTATGTTGAGTCCATAACAAATATAGAATTTGCTGAATACTCCTGCGCAATGTTGATTGAAGATTTTGGAGCGAAAAAGAGAGACATTAATTTGCCGTTAGTGCTGTTTCGAACCCTAAAAAAGACTTTTTCAGTCTCCAAACGATCGAGAAGTGCCTCGACTGGAAGTCTTCCATTGAGGGTAGACTCTCTGATTTTCTGTTTGGCGTTTTGGATATCCTTTGAAGATATCATACACTCTGGATTGTCTGAGCGTAATGTAGATAAAATGAGACGTGGTGGTGCACCAGCTAGATTCATGGTTGAAATCAATTCTTCTTCCTCAACACCCAAGGTACGGTGACTTGAGTAGGCAGCTGGATTTCCTTGAGGCTCATGCCCTTGGTGCTCACTATTTACCACCTCTGAGTTCCATACAGTTCTGTTGTGAGTTGGATCAAAAGAACGACGTAATATAACTTCCCATCTACAATTTGTCTTTATAGATGATCTGTCAAGTATAGAGCCAGATGCGATAAATGTGCCGCGGTGAACGCACTTGAGGAGGAATTTCCGAATTTCTCCAAGTTTATCCTTATTTGAACGAGCACGACTAACTGCAAAGCCCTAATGTCTGGAGAATTCTTGTAGAGCTATCTCTGCATCTCGAAGAGAGAGATAAGTCGCGTTAAATGGAGCTTGGAAATCCATTGAATAACTGTTTATTTAGACGAATGTCAAAGTGCGTTCTAAGCTAAATTAGAGAAGGACGACTGTTAAACAAACAAATACTTATAATTTTAAAATAAAATTTGAGAGGGATAGGTTGGGGAAAAGTAAATAGATAAAACTTATCAAGGACAACTTAATGTTACAGATATGAGTGAAGAAATAGTGCAATGATGTCAACCTTTCAAGTAGATGTAACAATTGTTACGTTTAAGTATGAGATTGATATTTGTTAAGATGATACAAGTGAATAATAATGTTAAGCTTACCGTCACAAAAAAGTGAAAGCCGCTATCTATATACATGTCTATCTTGCTCCATAACCATGCTTATTGAGGGAAAACATTGTCGTTACTATAGTAACATTATTAAATTTTGCTTAGGTAATTTGATCTTATTTCCACAATGTAACCAAGAATTTGATTTCTGGCTTACTTTTGTTTAGGATAAAAGTCTTTAATTCTTGCAGGGGGGATGGTCTATGTAGACATTTCCTAATAATAACCTAACAAATTTAAAGTTTAAAAATTTAAACAAAAAATTTTAAAAAAAAAAAACGACGCCACATTGAAATATGTTGGCTCAGTGTGAGGTGGATGATATTCTGACGTGGGCTAGAGCCAATGAAGTATCTTTCGATCCAACAAAAACCTGAGGCTATCTACTTTCTAGGCCCGCGAGCTAAATCCTGTGATCTGCTCCTATCAAGTTTAGAAATGGCTGAGATAAAGTGGCTCGGTATCTACTTGGATAGAAGGCTCTCTTTTCGTCGCCATGTCGCGGAGTGGACTAGTAAAGAGCTGAGATTAGCTCAAAATCTACGGAGAATCACATCTTGCTCAATGGTAACCATCATTCGCACCGTACTAATGCCAACTATCCTCCATGCTGCCGAAGTCTGGTAACCAGGACGCACTCGACATACGATTAGGTCAGAAGTAAAGAACTTATCAGGCAAACAAAGAGACGCGATTGATAGGGCAATCATGGGGCAATCATGGCTGCAATTCGAGTAGCAATACCCACGTGGCGAATGCCTGGGATAGCCCTAGGACGCGAGACTAGCATTCCTCCAGCACATATACTTCTAGAAAGTAAAGGAGTATTAGCAGCGGCTAGAATTTGCAGACTAGATAATTATTACCCACTCCGTCTTAGATCATTTGAGAGTATCGAAAGTGTAAGATTTAGACAACTACTCCGCACGACAAATCGAGGCAGGCAGGGTGCACCAGGATTCCATGACTCCTGAATCCAGCGAGAAGCACGCGCTCTACCTGAATCAGAGGACTTACCACCACTCGTAAAGCCAAGTCCACCTAGGATACGGTGCAAATCAATAGATAAAGTCAGAGCCGCAAGGGAAACTAATGAGTGGCTTGCGAGTATAACCCCAGACTTCCCTTGTGTTTAAAATGATACATCAAGATTATCAGAGCACTATATAACTTGGGGCTTTGCAATTTCCACAGGCTGAAGTACAAAGAATCTAGTATCTTAGGGGTCAGGCTTCTTAAGAGACGCTGAGATTTAAGATGCTGAGATACACGGTGCCATGGCAGCAAGGGAGGAAATTTTAGTAGAGGAACTAGATCAAGGTTTTGCAGAAATCCACGTGTTGATTGACAACTCGAATGCAGAAGGTGCGCTACAGTCAGGGAGAACGAATTCATCTATATGGCGTATCAAGACAATTCAAAGTATGGCCGATAGAACAAGTGTACCAGTAACAGTGATATTGATTCCTAGTCACCAAGGCATTCTAGGAAATGAAGATGCAGACCGGCTAGCACACGAAGTGATTATCACGGATGATGACGCCTTGAACGAATCTAATACTTAAATGCATACGCCCCTCACGCTAGCTAATATTAAACGTAAAGCTCGTGACTGTATACAAGAATTAAATAAAGAACGGTGGGAGTCTGCATGTCCCCGCAAATATGCAGATCTTGAACTTAAGATGCGCCCCAAGAAACCGCCCGAACAAGCCCTCTCAAGGACAGTATATGCGCGTTTTATAGCAGCTCAGACAGGCCATGGGAACTTCGCTGCATGTCATCGCCGTTGGCATCATGATTCAGCCAATATACACTGCGTGTTTGGAAGAGAGAAATCTGTAGGGCACCTAGTGCAATGTAGGAAACCACTGGCAAACTGGAGAGATTTCACAGGAGGACGAAGATGGCCGGCAATAAAAGTAATGCTGGGTCAGAACGGCTGGAAACTTTTTGATGAATGTGGCAAAAGAAGTGGTATCTATGAGGAAGCATGACCAGGAATGGCTAGCATTAAACGAGTGAGAGAATAATAATTTTTGATTAGATTTATTTAGAACTGAATAAAAGAAGGATTTTCGGGTGTGCAGCGGCTGATCTAGAAGAATAGGTAAAAAAATTTTGTAGGGCGTTCAGCTCAGGTAAGAAAGATTCTGGCTTGTTTTAACTCTGGGCTGCTAGATTTAATTTGTTCAACACATGCACATAGACTTAGCAAAGATCCGGTCATATAGGTGAGATGAGGTATAGTAGTCATCCGTAACATGCCCGGTCCCACTCGCACTATACTAGATTACTTTTATAGGCATGTTAAAATACAAAAGAAAATCATAACATGATGGCCCTAACGGCTAGATACCAGAATCACCCAATATGCATACACATAGCATACATACTGTTCTACATCTTTCTAATATCTTTCGCTCCATGTACATCTCTTTGTGTACATCTACCGATTATCAATGGAAGGGAACTGCGACCCCTTTCGCCAATATTCACAATCAAAAAAAAAAAAAAATTTCTCTGACCCAGCTTCCACTATTTTCCCCCCCACCTTTTCTTGGTAGTGAATGAATTTTGGTGTCAATAATAAGAGATGTCTGAAAGCTGGTAGCTTATATTACATAAGTCATATGGTTCCCATATTAAATTTTTTAAAAGCGAGTTGCAGGGAATAAAAATTAGATAGCTAAGCTGGTTCGAGCCCCTGAAGTTTAACCGGTCCAACGCAAATCCTCCCCCCCCCCCACTTTTAATTAAAACAACAAATTCAACGTTCAAAAAAAAGGGATACAATATGTAAGTGATACACGATAAAATGAGTGAAAATGCAAATTAACAGTTAATATTATTGAAGTCAAACTATGATCATTCATCCTTGTTTTTAAAAAGGAGATTCTTTGACTTTCCAAGCGAGGATTAATTGTTAGTATGTATTATCGTGCTGCTGTTTCTATAAGGGTCTAAACTCGAGGTTCGAATCTCTTTCCCATTTTCACCAACAAGTACCTTATGCGAGTTCATTCAGTTAACTTAACATTGAACAATGACATATTTAATGCCAGCTTCATATTTTTATTATTGATAGTATCAAATATTATAGGGAGCAAAAAGTGGCTGTTAATTGGGAAAATGGCTGGCTGTTAATACAAAAGTAGCACAATCTCCTCTCATAAATTATCGTTAGATATAAAGCTTTACTTTACCAAAGATGACCTAAGATATATGCTAGAATCTGACATATAATATTTAAAGATACCCAGCATATAATATTCGAGCTTGCAAGATTAATTATGGCGCAAATTTGATGGTAATATAGCTTTTCAAATTAGAGTATTTAGAATGCTGCTATAAAAATGTCGTAAAGCCGTTCCTCACATTATAGAAAGTAGTGCCAGAAGGGTACGGCAATACGAATAGAATAAATTCAATTCATGATCTTTCCTTGCGAGTATTGCATTTAAATGCAAAACTAATAAATTGATCGAGGCGCCAATACCTAATCCCGAAGCATTGCTAATTCGCTATGCTATAGAGCAGCCCCTCTTGGCATTGAAAATGAAATTAGTACGATATTACTAGACAGCGTTATTTACAAGGACATGTTGATTTATTAGCGAGAATGTTTATGTCGTGTGCTGGTTTAGAACTTTGCAATAATCATTCCTTGACTGATATTGTTTATTGAATTTAGGATATTATTTTCGGTACAATTGGATACCGATACAGTAGAGGCTTTTCTTTGTTAATTCAAGTTAGATTTCGAAGATTGCAATTTTATACTGTGGGTGCTTGTTGCGTTGGTGATCCTATGCCGGTACTGGCTGAGACATCAAACCTACAGACCCAATTTAATTTTTTGTCAGAGTATCAGCCCAGACTTAGCTTTCACATTTCCTTATGAATAACTATTATTTACAGGCCGATTTTGTCATTCCACAGAATCTAATTACTTGATAGCCATCTCCGTGGTTAACTTATTTTCCAATAGAATTTCCAAATTGCTGCAAGAAATTCGAATCGGTAAATGCTCATGATAAACATGATGTACTATACAGTGACGTGCTCGTTTTTGATTAGAACCCAAAGACCCTTTGCATTAATTAGTTCTTAAGATTCTAGAAACTACAGTTTCTTCTGCCCCAAGGATAGAATTTCCAACGGCACCAACGTGCCATGCATCCCACCATAGATAGTCATCTGGTTCCGAACATATTTTTAAATATTTAGAGTCTGAACCTTTTGTTCCGTGTCGTTCATTGGGTCTTTCTAACTGTAAACAAGCCTCATTGACACTCTTGAACGCAGGATTGGCTATTCTTACACTTCTATTAACCTGAGTGGGGGCTACTTGGTGATAATAGTTAAGAACAAGATTCTGTAATAATTCTGGAAAATCTGGGATAAGTAAATTACTATTCATATCGTTCGATGTTTCATTGATATGAGAAATTTCGCTAGAAGCTGAAGATTGTGTAGCAGCCCACAAACGCGATAAAGTTTCAAGTTTATCGTTCCATCGGTCAGTAAGATAAACGGCATTTTTCTGCTGTTCAGCTATGGAACTTGGTCTTGGGGGAATAGGTCTTTGACTTAGCCAACCTGGTGACAATGTCGGGTCAGGCACTTTTGGGAGAATAACTTGAAACTCTTGAAGTAGATTTTCAGCTGAAATAGTTTTGGACAATTTATCTACTCCATAAAGTTTGTTAATCTGTGTTAAGATTTCTTCAAAACATTGATTGATCGCGACTAATGATACATCTTTGGGTAGATTTGCAAGGGAATATATGTCCCAGTAGCCTATTGAAATGACCAACACAGTGATGCCTGGAGTGCTTATATTTGAAGTGGATGATAGATAGCTAGCGATTTGTGATCCCAAGTCGGGCAGAAGATTCGAAGTATTGAAGAAGGGGTCTGAACCCTTATGAGCAGCCAATTGGATCTTGTTTGATATATATACCCCCGTAGGTGAGTAAATAAAGCTGTCTAATAGTGGCTGTGAAACCGCGTAGTTAACGTAGGATGAGCAATGGATCAAAAGGAAATATTAGCATGGTAACATGAAACGAAATAGATCACCCAATTTACCTTATTACAGAGAATTTCTGGCCATGTCTTTTTCGCTATGCCATCAAGGATTAGCGAAGAGTCAACCCATGAGTCCCCGAATACCACTATTTTCGTATAATTATTTAATTGTACATTTGTGCCATGCCATGATAAATTTTTTCCCAGCTGTTTTACCAAATCTACCAGTCTCTCTCTACGATGTCGGATTATCGGTGGCAAAGAGAATATGATTCTAGTGGCCAAGAGACACAGGAATGCGAGAAAAAAGCAAGCGATAAAACGCATTCCCCGGATCAGCCACATATTTCTGTGGATGTCTCAGCGATCGTCACTGCTTTTAGGCAGACCTGCAGATAAGCGTAAATCTCTGCTTCTATATTGGCAAAGATCGTAAATTTTGTTCAGCCTCGTAGGATGATGGAATAAAGTGAATGACGACTATGGAACGTTGAGCATGAGTTTCCGTTTGTTTGCTCGCACCAAACTTTAATTATGATTTTTTGGCGAGCAACAACTATTATTCACGTCAACATTTTTAACCGACAATTAGAAATCTAATAAACACAGCATCACATGTTTACTGTCTGCCGAAATTTGAAGAATTAAAGGTCTTATTGTTCTTCAGTCAAATAGATTTCGTGCATTTCTATATCTTTGTAGTGCTGTTTCACCAGGGGAGTAAGTCGGAGCTGGTTGAGTTGCAAACTGCATGTCGGCCTTTCATTTTCACCAACTTTAACCCCAACAACGCCTTCTGAAAACATTCAAATCAAGTAGTTTGAAATATATTTCTACTTCGAAGCGTCTATGATTGAACCAAATTGCAAGATTTTAAATTAACAACTTATGGTTGTACAGCAACATTGGTATGAATGTAAATCCGATGTATAGCCATCTAGTCTGAATAAATAAATAGCTTTATATTATTCGCAGACAGCGCTACTCATTCTCAAACTCTTACTTATGGCATAGAAAATAAATAGGGTATTATTTCATAGTAGTTTTTTTAATGAAAAAAAGGGGTTAAATTAACTGGCAAAATCAGGTTTAGAAAAACAATATATTTTTGTTGTAGGATCAAACGTATGTGTATTATGCTACGCAAGTGGAGGTACGATAAGGGAGGGAGTGTGATAGGACTATAGCCAACCGAACAAGTATCTTAATGCTCATCAATCATGATCCTGTGAGAATTATTTCAAGCATGTCCATTATTTTAAGAGAAATAATAAATATAGTAATTTTTTTGTCGAGCTCACATTCTTACTTCGTTGTTACAATTCTACTTTTGCTTTAGCTCTCATGACGGCCAGCTCTAAATAATACAACTTGATAAGTTAGATTATATAAGCTTTAATTGAGGAAATGCGGGTGATACCCGTCTCCCTCTGAAATGATATTTACACACCCCTGATCATATAAACATAGAAACTGCCAAAGAAATTAATTTGTGAGATATTCAAAAAAAGAACTAGATATCTTAAATTAAGACTGTTGGAGAAATAACAAAGCCACAGATAAACATAATCGATACGCATCGCGAGGTGTATGTGTAATTGTTATAGGAAATTATTTGCCGTTATGTCTATTTTGCTCCAAATTAATATTTGAGGCTTGAGAACTTGATTGGCCTTGTTTTTCTTCCCGTCTCGTATAAGTTCTAACAATTGAAACATAATTATTTTTTCGCCTATGAGATTGTAGAGGTAGCAAGCAGTATCAATTAATTTGTCATTCAAAAAAAATGGATTAGTCTGTAGACTAGGTAGCATAATTAAGTTTCACGTATTTATCATTTTAACATGGTCTTATTGAAAGAGAAGTAAAGATGATTCTCTAGTTTTTTGGGTTAGGCTGGCATTACCGCATACACTTTAGGAAAAAAATCTACCAAAAGGGGCGATTATAGGGAACGCAATCATCACTTCAGGGTGTTATCAACGTCACCCGCTCTAGATTGATTCCTCAATCTAACAAAATAGAATGAACATTAGGACTTATAAAATAGACCATATCCAAAAAATGTTGAGCCTCTGAGAATGATAGCGCAAGAGAATTTGAAGACTAATTTCTTTAAAGTCAAAAAATCTAGAGTCTGCGCTATATTACTAATGCGGGCGGGCAATGATAGGCAGCCCTGGTAATAAAACTAACGCACCAGTATGGGTTTTACAACAGTTACCCATCCAGCCTGCGTACATCTATAATGAGTTAGAGGGGGAATGGGGTGTATCCAAAGGGGGGAATTCACGAGCCGTTTCTTCTTCTTATAATAATGGAGGGTAATACATCAAAAAACTCTGGAGTGGTCTGTGCCTCTCCTGACCCACTACTACCACCGCGCCGACACAATCGGGACTGGAGGTCCTGATTGATGGCGCTTACACCCTTGCCTCCTGGATGTCCGAGAAGCGGTTTTCACGTTTTTTACATTTGGCCCCATAGCAGTATTTTCCTCTTATCATCATTCAAAAATTATCCCTGCTATAAACTTTAGTTCGTCTGTCTATCAACATATTCCGGACCCACCGTTAGCAAAATCATGTATCATAGAAACTAAGATTCTATTCTTCTTCAGAGTCGGACTCTTCGTCACCACTGGATTCTGGTTCAAGAGCTGTATTCATTTCATGTTGAGGAGAGCTGTTATAATTAGATAATCCTTGCATTGAATGCCCCTGCGAGCCAAAGGTAGCTCTTGCAAATTCAGAATCTAGATTCGTGAGAGCTTCAATTTTTCGTTCTTGCTCGTGCTTACTCATCGGCTTATTCTTTCTCTTCGGCGCAGGTTTTGCACTCCGCGCAGGTTGACGAGGCTCACTACTCATCGAGTCTCTTATCTGTCCTTCAAGATGAGGGACATGTTTCATTATCATGGCATGAATTTGCCAAAGGATACCCTCACTAATACTGTCAATGTCAAGCTCCATTGTCTCATCACCGGCATCCTAAAATACGGTAAGTAAATATTAACAGGACATTCATATGCACAAACCGCGAGCTCTGGACGTTCTGTTTTAATCATTTCAACCACTGTCGCCATCACTTGAGTTGGAATTAAGCCAAGGCCGGCAGATATAGTTTCTTTCTCAAGCGTACCAAGATACTTCTTTTTAATGACTGTCTTTTTAACTGGAGCAGCCTTCTTAATAGGAGCAGATTTCTTGGTTGACTTCACAGTCTTCCTTTTGCTATTCAATGTTTTTTTTGCTTGTTCTTCTGCTGCTTTGACCCGCTTCTGAATAAGCTCAACGAGATCTGTCTGCATCTGAAGTAAACCTTCGTCTTTATGCTTAGCACCCATCAAAGTGATCAATTTGGACTGCTCTTCAAGCAGGCGTTCTTTCTGACTCATCAGGGAAGCAGTGACAGAAGGTCCATCAAAAGTATCATCTTCATCTGACTCATCCTCCGAGTCCCTATCGCTAGGACTTGCTACAGGGGGGGAATTATCTGCTAAATATTGATCTTTCTTGGCCCAAATGTTATTAAAAATCTCCTCAAAGCTTTTCCCCATCTGCCTAACAGGATTTCCTTCAGGATTATATTTGTAACAGTTTATAAAAATTTGCCGGACATCTTTTTCAAACTCATTGGCATTAAGATATACACCATCTTTTAATTTCTTGCTAACAGTAGAAATATCCATAGGCTTTTTAATGATAGCAAAATAATTAGGTATTCCTAATGCAACAGGATCAACAGGATCCATAAATGGATGACTTATACTATTGTACCTTGGCTTTTGCAATTCACTAAGAGCTTCATCACAAAATTTTAATTCAAGCGAATGTTTCTTATTTTTATGTCTAACAGCATAGGGTAAATCCTTATTTTTAGGTGGGTGGATTTCCCGCTTTGGTCTACCACCATCGACTTTGTTGGACAAAGGAAAAGCTTGCGCACTATTTTGTGCTAGGGCTTGAGTTTCTCTTGAGGTTCTTTTAGGTGGTGGACGTATGGCAAGATCAGAAATCTGAGGATTTCGCTTCACAATTTTCTTCTCTTTCTTCGGTGGTAGGATAGGTTCTGGTGGTATACTTGAGAACTTACTGAAAAGAGTATTTCTGGTTTCCATCGCAAACTTTGATACCGGATTTTCAGCTGTATTAAAGATAACAGAATTATTATAGATAAGATGAACATCAGCCTTTAAATCATTCATTGTATGATAGGCATCTTCTTTAAGCTTCTTTTCAATTGTTGAAAGATCCATTGGATTTGAAATCTTGGTTGCATAATTTTCAGCAATTGAAGGCCATAACACCGCGACAGGCTGTCTGAAATTTTTGCCTGCATTGGTTCTTGAAATGTTTCTTAAAATCTTGGTTATTTCTTTAACTTGATATGATGTAATGGTCGCATTCTGTTGAATTTTTTCTTCACCTGGGGTCACCACTCCATTCTCCCGACTAGATTTTTCACCATTAGTATTTGGGCTACTAGCTTCGGATTTAGATGCATCTTCAGTTTTCAAACGTTTCGCAGAAGGTTCATTCTCCTCATCAAATTCTCGTTCGCGTGGAATTTTAGACGATGGTTGAGTCCCTTTATCGTTTTGAAGGTCTTCAAGTATCTCAGTTGAAGGTTCGACATCTATGCTACATTCATCTTGGCATTCGGAATTTAGTGAGTGGTCTAGATTTTTATCGTTCTGATCAGATGATTTTTGTGAGTCAGGCACTTGTAATCGTCCATTAGATTCCGAACTCTCATTAAAAAAGTCACTCAATTCCATAGGTGTCCCACTGCCTTGTTCCACATTTTGTGACGCAGTCACATCCTCTTGTTTTACTGATGAATCATGATCTAAATTGTCATTTGCATCTTCCAAATTTTCATTATCTTGATCTACCTCTGCATTTATTTCTTGATCTTCACTATTAGATTTCATATATTTGATAGAAGAGTCATTAAGGGATTACCAATTTTTGCAACTGGTGATTCAGTAATTGAGTCTGTAATCGCGCTGGCCGGTGCGATATGATTTGACATCTCGAGGCGTTGAAAGTCAGTTTATGATGAGACAGACTCAGGATCGATGACAGTGCATATCTTTTGTCGCAATAGAAAGCGCAACCGTGAATATCAGAATAATACGTCGTAGCTCTATACAGGAAACAATAAGCCTTAATATACAACCAAAGCTAGAGTGATATAGCAATAATATCGTAGTTTGAATATTAAAAGTCGCGTTATCGGAATCTAGGAGTTAGATAATAATTTCATAGGCAGCGGATCGTTGCTACTGTTGGTGTTCGTGATTCAGTGTTGAGTTGGGTCATGTGGTCTAGCCGTATGCACGCGTATAGATTTTTAAAAACGAAGGAAGAATTGGCTTTATAATTCGAGAGATTTATCGGGCCACGAAATTTACGCTAGGGGAAATAAGCCCCTGGTCTAGCGAGTTTCTAACAACCAGTAGCATTCGAGAAATTGCTTAATCATATATGTTGTGGATGCCACTAATACTGGGCCCGTGCTCGGTCAACTGTATAGGAGAGCTGGGAAAGAAATCTCATAACGACCCTCCAATGGACTTGGGAATTAAAAGCGACGGAGTATCAAGAGCATCTGGAGCTTTCACACACCTTCGGGTCTTCTCAAAAGAAACACTTTTTCAACTGGAAAATTCTTATCTTAACCAGAGACAAAATGCCGAAAATACGGAAATCCACCCAAAAACTTGGTTAGCTAATGGTCAAGCAGAGCGCTAATCTTCCTTGAGAGTAGGAGCTGCTTTAATACAGCGGTATCGATGTACTAGCCTTATTAGAGTTGTTTCCAACACGAAATTGTTTGACAGGTTTGTTGTATGTTTAAAGATCACAAGATATGACCTAAAGGTACACTCGTCATTGGATACTAATATTTAACATCATTTAGTGTTCCTGTTCTAGAAAGATTAGCGCTCTGCTTGACCATTAGCTAACCAAGTTTTTGGGTGGATTTCCGTATTTTCGGCATTTTGTCTCTGGTTAAGATAAGAATTTTCCAGTTGAAAAAGTGTTTCTTTTGAGAAGACCCGAAGGTGTGTGAAAGCTCCAGATGCTCTTGATACTCCGTCGCTTTTAATTCCCAAGTCCATTGGAGGGTCGTTATGAGATTTCTTTCCCAGCTCTCCTATACAGTTGACCGAGCACGGGCCCAGTATTAGTGGCATCCACAACATATATGATTAAGCAATTTCTCGAATGCTACTGGTTGTTAGAAACTCGCTAGACCAGGGGCTTATTTCCCCTAGCGTAAATTTCGTGGCCCGATAAATCTCTCGAATTATAAAGCCAATTCTTCCTTCGTTTTTAAAAATCTATACGCGTGCATACGGCTAGACCACATGACCCAACTCAACACTGAATCACGAACACCAACAGTAGCAACGATCCGCTGCCTATGAAATTATTATCTAACTCCTAGATTCCGATAACGCGACTTTTAATATTCAAACTACGATATTATTGCTATATCACTCTAGCTTTGGTTGTATATTAAGGCTTATTGTTTCCTGTATAGAGCTACGACGTATTATTCTGATATTCACGGTTGCGCTTTCTATTGCGACAAAAGATATGCACTGTCATCGATCCTGAGTCTGTCTCATCATAAACTGACTTTCAACGCCTCGAGATGTCAAATCATATCGCACCGGCCAGCGCGATTACAGACTCAATTACTGAATCACCAGTTGCAAAAATTGGTAATCCCTTAATGACTCTTCTATCAAATATATGAAATCTAATAGTGAAGATCAAGAAATAAATGCAGAGGTAGATCAAGATAATGAAAATTTGGAAGATATAAATGCAAGAGCTGGAGATTTAGTTCCAGAAACTGCGGAATCACCATCAGAACTAACATTTGGAGAACTTGCTCGAGCAAATATTCCTGAAGTCATCGATGTAGCAAGAGCCTTCGGTAATGTTGGCTCTCTAGTCAAAAGTGATCCTATAGCGAATATCCAGCCACCACCAGGGGCCTCACTAGGATCCGTTCTTTCTCAAGCCCTTCGAACTAATGATACTGCCCTTCTTGAAACATGTTTTCATACATCAGAGATAAATACTATTCGTGCTACTATACAGCGTCTAGAGTCTAGCCTTGCAGCAAAGCTTTTACAAAAACTCGCAGAGAGACTACATAAACGACCTGGAATAGCGGGAAAACTTATGGTTTGGGTTCAGTGGACATTAATTGCACATGGAGGATACTTGGCTGCACAAAAGGGATTAGTAAAAAGCCTATCAGATCTCACAAAAGTAATGGATGAAAGATCACAGGGATTAAAAAGTGTTTTATTACTAAAGGGTAAGCTTGATATGATTGAAGCCCAAATAGAAATGCGGAGAAACATTCATAGTCACCGAAGACATATGGACGAAGAAGAAGATGATGATGAATCTATAATTTACGTCGAAGGTCAGGAAAATGACGATATTGGAGCTAGAGAGTTTTTAAAAGAACCAGTGGATGAGATTATGAATGATGAACTTAGTGAAGAAAGCTATTCATCAGATGAAATGCCCACTATTAATGGAACAATGACAGATTCGGAAGATGAGGATCAATCCAGTAGTGATGATGATAGTCTTATAGATGATGAGGCAAGAGATTCTAATTCAGACATTTTACCATTCTATAATACGTAATTTGGAAAAAACACTATCACGTTTATGGGGCGGAAAGGAAAGTAACGGATGTGATTTGTGGAAATTGATGCCAGAATTTTCATGCACGTGACTCTTAACCCATTACCATGAAATGTGTCCTAATTCTCATACGTCACGTGATATTATTTGAATTATTCTAAATTCTCTTGTAATCTTGTAATTTTGTAATGGGAACGACTCGAGTGACATCCCCTGATGTCTAGAAAAACATCCCGGCCTGTTAATCCTTTTTAATTATGCTCCATTTAGTATATATTAGCACCAAACTCACACATTTACTAGTTACGAAATTATCGGTATGGATATTCATTGTCTAAGGATAACCCTTGCAAGATTTTGTACAATATTACTAAAAGCTGTATTATCCTGCTACGAATAATACGGTATATCCCAACTACTTGTGCATAAGGAAGTGTACTAGTAACGTATGTGCTGCCGGTAGTAGAGCGGCGAGCCTCCGGATGCTAAGTAAACAAACAAATCACCTTTAGATAAACAATAGTAATCAAATTGTAGACAGACTTGATAAACAACTTCAATAATTGATCATTGAGCTCTTAAAATTTGATTTCTCTTCGTCTATCATGAGTTCATTTTCTTTCCGATCTGTACGTCCCGCTAATTAGCGTCATATATTTGCATATTGACTCAAGTTGGAAAATATCATTATTGCCAGCTTAGAATTAATAATTCAATCAGTATCATGACTTTTTAAATACCCTCAAAACAGGGCCTACCAATCTCCCTCCGAAGCTGATGGAGCACTACGAAGCTTCTCTCGGTATCATGGCTTTGTAGTCAGTCGGGCACGCTCAATAAAGGATAAAAGAAACGAGATACGAAAAGTTTAGGTTAAATGCGTTCACCGCGGATCGCCTAAAAATCAACCAGGAGTTTTGCAAAACCCTTCAACTATTAAATTTAACTGCAACTGGGAATCAATTATCAGAAGAGAGTTTGATACACTAACAGTCAGTAACTTGTGGGTTTTGGAGGTTATACATTCCGAATTTTATAGTCACGGTCCAGTGACAAGTCCCACGGTCTATTCAAGTCATCTTAAACTAGACCCATAGCAGAAGCAGACAGTTGCGACGATGACAACTGCTGGGGAACCTCCTCGATCTATCCTTTCAAAACTGCGACGTGAGAATCCGGATTGTATTTTTGTAAGAAAAGACATTCAAAACGCCAGACAAAGAGCTAGAGGATCCGCTTTAAATGGTCGACTTCCAATTGAAGCACTTCTGAATCTATTGGAAGCCAAAAAAGTTTTCCATCGAGTCAGAAAAGATGGAGATGGCAAACTTTTTTCTATTTTTATGGCAGCTAGAGCTTCGATACAGCTGGCGCAGAGTTTCATGTCCAACGCTGTATTGATTATGAATTTAACCTAAAAGACCAACTAAAAAGGCCGCTTCTTCACGTGGTTGGCGTAACTCCTACCAACTAGACAGTGACACGTTCTTTCTGTTTTCTCTCTTAAGAAAAGGAAGAAAGCTACTCCTGGGTTTTAGAACAGTTTTCAGATTGTTTTCGCTTTCTTTTTGATCCTTCGAAATTAGTAATGGTTGATGATCAGGAACTTGCCTTGATACATGGTATCGAGAGTACATTTCCAAGTGCATCTACCATGATCTATCTTTGGGACATGAATAAGAATATTCAAGCCAAAACCAAGGAGCACATTACCAATGCTGAATTCTATGAGGCTTTCATTCACTTTCTGCGACGTTTTGCTCATCAAACTTCAAGGTTTTTAACAGTATTTGGGGGTTGATAATACAAGGTGTAATGAAAGAATGAGAAGATGATTCGCTAGATATTCTCATAGCTTCCAATTTGATGACTTCAATAAATAGTACAATTAATAGTATAGGAATAATGTTACACAAATCTTAAGTGACTCTCCACAGGATACATTCGCTAGTAGTACTTCATGTAGTATATGTTCTAGTTTTATCTCATTGTAGGGTATATCCCAGATATTTATCCTTAGACTTGAATGTTACAAATTTTATGTGGTATTGTACTAAATTGTGCCAGATTTACAAGGATTAATTCGACCGAGATGTATCTCGAGTCGTTCCTTTTGTAATTTCTTCTTTGATGCGCAACGAATTCGGTTTTTGTGTAACTCTGTTGCTGTTATAAATTTGCTCCTTATTATCTGACAGCTACCCATCACTCAAGCTAACTTCAAAGTCCGAGATATAAGATGCCTTGAAACATCAGAAATTTCTTCACCTGCTCCAAACACCAGTGTTCGGTACATTTTCTCGTCTCCCGACATCTGAGGGACGTTGTAAGAGTATAGGGTAACAGTCATAAATATTGCTAAGTCGCATTAGGGCGTGAGGCTAACAAAGGGTTTTATGAAACTCTTTACTCAATATAGCTATAATCAATCTTACCAGCGTCTTTGTCCGCGAAATTTTTTACCTGATTTGGAGATGAAGACCACCGAAGATGCTTTTTTACAGGGCTAAATTTCCTGGTGTCAAAATTATGTTAAACTCTATTACACTTGCAGTTACTACTAGATTAAGTGACACAAGAATCTAAACAACGCGATGGCGTCTCCCATTGAAATTCCGAATGGCGACGCAATGCGGTTATGAAGGGCAACCGAAATGGTTGCTTTCCCCTCCAAGTCGTACTCAATTTTATGTCAATCAATATTGAAAGGAGGGAACTACGCAGGATATTGCACTAGCTCATGCCTGCTAACTTAGGATAGATATCTTGTTAATACAAGAACTGTGGTGGTCTTATCGCACAAAGACTCACCCTTATTATGACCACCTTCCAATTTGTGGCTTCGTCCCTGTTAGCAAAGCAGTGACTATTAGTTCGCTTAGCTCCGAGAGGAAACTCCAAGTATCGAAGGAGAAAGTACCTCAATTCACCCGGCTAGGCACGGAATGGCTGCCACCGAGCACAAATGTGAATACAATGGAAGAGACGGAAGAATTTGCCCAGGATATTTGCTAGGCCTTAACCAACTCTCTGAAAGTAGTTGGGAAGCGACCTAATAAAGCAAGTGATAGAAAAGCACCATGGTGGACTCCTGAATGTAAGTTTACCCATCTAGAATACAAAGAAGCAGCGGAGGATGCGGAGCGCAACTTGCGGGCGAGGAAATTTAGAAATACAGTTGACTAAAAGAGAGCTCTGGAAAAGAAGAAAAGAAGATTTGAAGTCCTCTCGTGACGCATACAAACTCATTCGGTGGGTGTACCTCAATATTCCAGCAACACCCCCTCCTCCCTTCGATATGAGGGTCGATTTATTGCAGATCAACTAGAGCGCGCAATAATACATAGAAACTGTCTTCTATCACGCTTCTCGGCATCTGATGACCACCCCCCTTGCACAGTGTCAGAAGAGGCGCGCATCCCTTGGTCAGAAGAATTAACGGAGCTTGAAGCAAGGTCCTGCAAAATTGGATGTGGCAACACCAGCCTAGGTGCGGACGGGATCTCCGTCGAGTTATTAGCTGCATGCTGGAAAAATATAGGACTTCATGTCACTCAACTATTTCGTGCCTGTCTTCGACTTGGCTATCACCCAACTTGCTTTAAACTTGCAGAAATAGTGTTCCAGCCAAAAGCAAGTCGCGACCCATTATCAGTGAAAGGATGGAGGTCTGTTGCCTTATTGTCTTGCCTAGGGAAAAGTTTAGAGAGACTGTTGGCAAAAAGAATGTCTCACCTGGCTATAGTTACAGATATTTTAGGTAGGCAGCAGCTTGGAGCGTTAGCCCAACGATCAGCAACGCATCTCGTTTCTTGCGCAGTGCATGACATTGAGGAGGCCAAGACTCAAGGCTGGGATTCCACACTCGTTACACTAGATGTGGAGGGGGCTTTTGATGCTTTGTTACATAATAGAATTATTGGACGGATGCAAGCCCAAGGATGGCCCAACTCAGTCCTCAGATGGACAAAATCGCTTCTGGAGAACTGCCAAGTACAAGTGCGTTTACAGGGAGGGGTCACTGAAGCAAAAGAGTTATTATATGGTGTCCCTCAGGGATCACCTATCTCTCCCTAATTATTTCTTCTATACACAGCAGAATCCATGAAGTATGGGAACGCAATCTATCGCTTTAGCTATGCGGACGATATTGAAATTTTAGGCATTGGTCGGACAGGTGAGGAGTCTATAGCTGCAGCCCAGAGGAAAGTAAATAGTCTCTCGAATTTGGCAGATGAAAATTTCGTCTTATTTGACGCCAAAAAGACAGAGGTAGTTCAATTTCTCGGGCATAAGATAGAAAAACCTGTTGGAATTACTGTGAGTGGGAAAAATATTCAGCTAGCTGAACATATCCGTTGGCTGGGCGTGCGTCTCGACTATCAACTTTCGTTCAAGCACTATGTGATAACTTGCCATGTAATAACTTGGAATGCTAAGGCACTTGGTTTAGCCCAGCATGTGCGGCGGCTAAACTCTGTGCAAAGAGGAGCAGCGCCAAAAGCATTGATAACCNGGGCATAAGATAGAAAAACCTGTTGGAATTACTGTGAGTGGGAAAAATATTCAGCTAGCTGAACATATCCGTTGGCTGGGCGTGCGTCTCGACTATCAACTTTCGTTCAAGCACTATGTGATAACTTGCCATGTAATAACTTGGAATGCTAAGGCACTTGGTTTAGCCCAGCATGTGCGGCGGCTAAACTCTGTGCAAAGAGGAGCAGCGCCAAAAGCATTGATAACCGCAGTTGACGCATGTATTGTGCCTGTAGCGAGTTTTGGAGCTGATGTGTGGTGGCCAGGCTTATCTCGGTTAGTTGCAAAGGGGATCGTACGACCTCCTGCAGACTTTCATTGTGGATTAATTGATAAGGTCTTACATACGGCCCTGAGAGCCGCACTGCTAGTGTGGAGAAATACGCCAAACGTGGCTTAGCACCGAGAAGGAGAAATCCTCTCAGCTAACATTCCATTAGAAGGCTATCGCCTACGTCTTGCCGCTCGCCTTAACACCCTCGATGATCGACACCCTGTCCGAGTAAGAGCAAGTGTGTGTCCTAATGAGGGCACCTTGAAATATAAAATTAGATCAAGACTGTCAAAAAGGCGAGAAAAAAAGTTGTCTCGAAATTATCGTGCTTTTCGACAACTTCCACATGGAGAATTTGCACAGCCACTTCAAGCACCAACATATTCACCGATTCTCGTGTTGAAGAAAGATAGCATCCAAAGCTATCAGCAATGGCTGTGTACAATAAATCCTGCAGACATTTGTGTATATTCAGATGGATTTTTAGAAGGCCCCGATCGCTCATCCTGGGGATTCTTTCTTCAACGCGGAGATATAACATTCCAAAAAGGGAACAACACAATACACGGTGGAGAAGTATATGATGCGAAATTTTGGGGGGTAACTATGGCACTTCGAGCCGCTTTTTCCGTGAGACGAAGTACTGAGAAGATATATATTCTCCTCGATAATCAGGCTGCAGTGATAGCTCTATCTACTAGTAAATCATCATCCAGTATCCGCCTAACCAACCTTTTTCACAATTTAGCAAAATCCATAAATGCAGAATTTAGATGGGTGCCAAGTCACTCTAGAATTTGCGGGAAAGAGGAAGCGTACGCGGAAGCCCGTGCTGCGTTAAGAAATTTGCCGGAAAGTGGTGGTCCGAAGTTTTTCCAGTTCGATATCAGGACCTGGATCTAAATATGCGCCGCAAGAAGCCACCTGATGTGAAGGGCAAGTGCGAATTCGGACAAGCACGAAAGCTATGCCAAGAAATAATCTATTTTTATCCATGGTTTTATACAGGAAGGAAACAATACAACTATATACAATAAAGGAAAACGGTGGGTGATTCCCGTCTGGATTGGTATTCCTAATTGGGATGCCCTTATCTGAGTGATCCAGCATGTTCGAACAAGTCTGTCCAATTTGGGAGACACTTATTGTGAGTGATCTGGTCTTACTCTTGATTGACCTTGCCCTTTTCCTTCATCTCATATAGAAACGAATATCACGTGATGGCCGGGAGACCTGCTCCCAGTCAATTACAAATCGGGCCTAGCCCGTAACACCTGAACTAGCTCTACCGCGGCGGCTACTTGATAATTTTCTAGCTGCCAGAACTGGGCATGGTGACTTTACGACCTATCATCGTCGCTTAAAACATGTAGACGCCAACCGTGAATGCATCTGTAGACAGGAGACTACTTCCACCCACTTTATTCGTTGTCGAAGTCACGCAAATCAAATGTGCAGACTCCCGAATGGTTTAACAATTGATACATTTTGAAGAAAAATCCTTGGGCAAAATTTCGTGAAGAAATTTTCAGGATTTGCTCAGATTACAGGTTGTTTCAGTGACCAAATTTCTGACTCATCCTCTACTGTACGCGAGGAGAGTTGATAATTGTATACCAGGATAGTTAATAGCATATTAGAACTTGGTGTAAAAAATGCTGGGCTAATCCTTATTTGGTTTCTTTCTTTATTTTTCCTTTGTTTCTTTGATTCTCATATTTTCTTATATTTCATACATCTTATGTAAATGACGGGCGTGAATGAGTTAGGCATGCCTGAGGCCATGATCCCTACCAGCTCTGCTGAACCGAAAATGGACGTAGGGCTTGTATCTAAGACCTTAAATAGAATAAATAAATAAAGGATGCGACAAGAGCTAGAATTTAGGACTAATATCAGTATCTAGTAGGCCCACCATTTACACCGATTACTGCCTGGCATCTATCAGGCATACTGGTTATCAATCCCCTAAGTTCCTCCAACTTGATAGAGGCCCAAGCTTCTTCTATAGTTTCTTGGGTCTACGTTGAGATATCTGCCTTCCCACCTCTATTTCAGGGTGTTGTGATTGTATATAATCCTTCAAAGTACTTCACAAGGACTCTATCGAATTGAGATCAGGGGAATACGGAGGCCAAACAATGGGTTCTATTCCTGCTGTTTGCAACGCTTCCATTGTATTCCTTGCAGCATGACAAGAAGCACCATCTTGCATCAACAATATGGAGGGGTTTTCTTTCTTTACAGATAATACGAGAGGGGGGATGTGTTCACAATATGACTTCGAGGTAATACGACCCCATCTCTTATTCAAAACCTGAAAGGTACCTTTTTGTGACCCGATGAAGGATCCCCAAGACATCTAGCCGTTCCTGTGCGCGAATCTTGACGAAACACAATGTTCGTTAAACTGCTCCCTGGACTAATCTTTTATTAGTGCAGAGTATAAGAAAACCTTGTAAATGGGATAACCTACCTTCCTTGTTGTCACGATACAGGAAAATAATAAAAGACAGAGCTACTAGTTTCAGTGTGCTTGTGTGATTGAAAAATAACTGAAGACTAAACAATATTCTACGGAAGTTTATATAGAGAACCACAAGGTCTATGCTTTAGGCATAGACTAAAACTATGTAAATAGTAAGCAGTTCAGGTTCCTTAGGCAACGAGAAGTGGGTGTATGCATGATGCACAGGCCACACCACGCAAATTCCTAAATCACCATCGCAAATTCTTGATTGGTTCGTCGTTGACGAACCAATCAAGAATTTGCGATGGTGATTTAGGAATTCGCCCAGTATTACGGGACGTTATTGTAAAGTTGCCCTTTAGACGAATACAGGTAAATTTAGCAGCGCCTAAATGCATCATCTATTCTTTGACGAAGAACTAATCATTAGCAAGTACCTGAGAGGCTCCGGTACACCATCACCGTTCCATTAGAACAGGCTTTTCTAGTTAATACCTGCCTTAGTTTTCGTACACAGTTTCAGCATAGTCCTCAAAAAACCTCTGTGGTAATGGACCGTCATCCAACCTATAACATTTTACCAACCTTTTTTGCAATTTAGAACCAGGACCAGACCTATAGCTATCAGACAAACGCACTTCAAGTGTTGTGAGTGCCCCAACAACCTCACAATTCGCATTTATCACAACGCGATGTAATTCAGGATCTATTATTCGCGTTAGCTTATATTAGCAAACAAATTTATTTATAGGGACATAAAAAGGAGCTCACGGGATCTAAATTTCTTTAATTCGGACTCAAAAACTGGATAAGTGAAATAGGGTCCGTTTAAATTGAATCTCGAGCCTTTGTAATTCGCTGGGTAAAAGTTTTTGTTTACAAATTTCATCTTCACGCAAGCTTGTTCCGCTGCTAATACTAGTTGCCTGTGGCTAAATTAATACTCGTTACAGTGATAACTGCTTGTGTCATGATTCTTTTTTGCCGTGATTGTTCTTCTGTCACATGCTTTGAGCTTACCATTGACATACATAGCAACACTCAATAAGCTGTAAGCTGGTGTGAGAATCAAACGGAATGATCCCTTGGTTCCTAGATTATGGTCAATACAATATTCTAGTACGTGGAAGTTCCAGTAGATGCAAAAAACAGTTTACCAGTCTTGAATAGTCTTCCGTCTTGCATTAAAGGCCACATCAAACATTTCTGGTCGTAAGGAGGTCCGGAATATTCCACTAGAGCTTTATTTGCATTTGCGCTGCTTGCTCTTCTATTGATAATCTCCGCTGTTTCGATAAGGATATCATCATGGAAAAAAGCTTTGCCGCAAATATATCCAGACTTCTGAGCTGGTGCAAATAGCTTGCTGTACGGGTCAGATGCCGGTGCTTTTGGGGGCTTTCTTGACCGTGCACACCTCAGAAAGTTCTGACCATATCCTCTAACAACGACGTCTACAAACTGCATTTCTTTGTTTAGAATCAAGAAATACGGTTTAGTTTTAGCTACATTTAAATTCAGTGTTTATTTCTATCTTGAGCTAACAAAGAACCTAGATAATTACCCATTCCAGATTTTTGCAAGATTTTGCCTCTCATGATCGGCCACATCAGATATTCAGCATGTTGTGGATATAGATTCCCAACGTAGAGAATAGATTCTGAGGAATCATCATTAACCTTTTTCTGGGCTTGAGCAAGAATTTCATCAATGATCATGTCGGTTAAAAATTCATGTCCGCATAGAAAACCATTTGCGTTTTCTGGTACCAAGTGTGATGGCCCTATATGCGTTATGTATCTCCGGATACACTTGGTATATTCATAGGTTGTAATTTTAGCAACCAAATCTACTTCCTTAATACTTTGTCTTGTAAAAACAATAAAAAATACAGTTTTTATCTCTATGGAAATAATAAGCGCGAGAAACTCGAAGGGCTCATTGGAGAATCACGTTTGGTATGCGGCCGTACCTGCCGTCCACTTTTAATTGGATATAGAAAGTATTCTTCATATCTTGATTCACTGTAAAGTGGACTTAGGTATTTTTGAGGATAGTCATACCCTTTATCTAGAGAATTTCTAGCTAGCGATAGAGTATTCTTGATCTCGAGTTGAGTAAAGAAAACGTTGCCGCACTCATAACCTTGTAGATTGTGGTCAACCTCCGACAAGAACTCAGGTGGAGTCGGAGGAGATGCAAAAATGTGATTGAGATGAATATTCAAGATCAAAAAAATTGTACACAGTCGCATCACTACCTCTGCAGCTATTTTCAATAGGATTCAAGTAAATAACTTCTTTTGTCTATCAAAACTTGTCGGTAAATAAGCGAAATTAATAGTATATTATTCGGTAGCTGGAAAGTTATTGTTGGGACTCTGACAGGGATTGAAAAGGGGATGCTGAACAGACACTTGTATGATATATAGAGAGAATAGATGAGAGGGAGAAGAAAAGAAAAAACGGAAAACTACTAAAAAAAGGATACTGGAACACACATATTCATAAATAACTATCGACTTCGTGACGAACTTGCTGACTTCGTGACAGCTAACTTATTGTAATACTTCGTGTTTTACCAACAAAACTCCCTTAAAAAAAAATAGATAAAGTGCTGGCGTTAGGGTTTACGAAGTTAGACAACACAAGTTCACCGAGTCTTATTTTAAAAATAAATTAATACATATTAATTTAAGTTGATCTTCAAACTCAATTGTGAAATGAAAGCCATCATTGAATTATTAATTTTCCACTATATCTATTCTTATGACTCATGTATTGGTTCGTTTCTACTTGGCATAGAATAAGAGTCTTTGATATATTGAGTATCACGAGGAATACTTACCGAAGTTCTATAAAATTTTCTTCATTGTATATTATTTTTTATATTCTCTTTTTTAACATAATAAGATGAAGGAAAGCTTTCACCAAAATAGAGAGAAAGGATAGTCAGTAACTTACTAGACATTAGAATATCAGAACCTGACCCTTTAGGATCAAATCAACAACTGTATTTCTCCCTTAAAAACAAGAAACTTACAGATAAGCTTATTTCCCAGCTAAGAGGAGCGATATGTCTTCATCTGATTAAATAGAAAAGGATCTTAAAAATCATAATAGAAAGGGGAAAATTTAGTGTATTTAATTGAATATCTGCCGTTTTACTCAAAATTTCAAAGATTCCTCTCTGCCAAGTAAAAATGAATAACATGTGAGTCATGAGCACTACGCAGACTAAAAACCTTAACGGGTATCCTTTTTTTATGATAACCTGGTATAAATTATTTTCATAAAGTCTTATGAAACATAGTTTTGCTTTTTTTTAGAGTATAAATCTCGTCACATAATTATTTGGTAATCGCGTTGCGCATGTGTTCTTGCTTAATTACCGTCAGCATTTACATACATATCAAACCCATCCTACCTTAACGATAAGAATAAATCTACATTTGCCTTTTCCAATATCAGTATTTATCATCAAAAAGTCTTTTTCTGATATTTTGTAATCAAGCCAACCACTTAGAAACCAATCTGCGGCAAATCTCGAAATGGAACCCAGCAAATTCTGTTCGACCTGTAGATTTTGCGGCAATTAGAGGATAAGTATGTTAATAATCATAAGAAGGTATTAAAAGATCTGCTCTAAGCATCCAAAAAAGAAAAAAAACCATCTTTAGATACTTGAGATGTGTTTTTATTCGGGATTAGAGACTGGAATCGATCTGTATGACATTTCTCTATCTTAGATAATTTCTGAAATACGCTAATTGCGAATTGGTGTAGTTTCAAACCAATCAGCTTTCTGTCGATTAGACATTTGACATGGACCTATTGCCTGTTGCATTTAGATCACTACCAAACAAATTAAAAGATGGCTCGTATGACAAAGCCAATTTAGACGAAGCTCTCAACAAGTTGGTTATGCTTATCTGGCATAGTAGTGGCTTTCGATTCAAAAGACGAAAAAATGACACCAAATTTCTTAGCAGCTCATTTCACTGTGCTTCAGATAAATCGGTCTTTGACTAAGTTCCATCCAATAAGGCACGAGATAGAAACACTATGGAATTCTTTGAATATCATAGCAAGCTTCGTCTACAACTGCGTTTCCACAGTCGAACACTGAGGGTAAGTATGGAGCATGTCTACCACACTTCCTACACAGATATTCATTTATCTGACGAAATTAAAACTTTCGTTGAAATCCATTGTAATTCTCAGTCGCCATCTGAGATCTATCAGAATATCCAGAAATCACGAGTTTCGGGATTCAAGTTAGCTGTGCAGTCTCAAGTATGCTTTTTGTGATACAAGGTCAGCATGAAGCATTTGCAGCGTCATGAGAATCAAATTGAGTCAGCAAAATTTTTACTCAATCAAAATGAAGGAGATTGCCGAAAACTAGAGTTTTAAGTTTGAGAACTTCCATGTTCTGGAATTTTATATTAATGCCCCAATAATCACCCTTGCAGCAAAATCGAAGAATTAGCCATTGATGCAGCCTACGGAGCTAACAGTGCCAGATGTGAGTTGTTCGCCGTACTCGCAGAATTTGACGGGCATTTGTCTAAATAACCCATCACATGGTCACTACAACTCAAAAAGGCTGGGCTAGGCCTAAAGAATAGCCTAGCCCAGAGTAACAAGCACAGCCTATAACTTTAGGACCCGGTTTTGCTGTGTTTATTTTTAATATTATTTTATCACCCCACTTTTGGCCTTGACGGACGCCTTCATTTTTGCCTACACCATCACCTTTGCTAAACATGTCTTTGAACTTATCCAATGCTTTTATACCCTTTAGATTTTCTCGGCCTTCCCAGTTAGGCTCTGCGAGCCCATTCCGTTTAACAAGAACACATCTAACATTTTCATACGAAACTTTCTGCTGTATTGGTTCAACATGGTAACCATGATCTAAAAATATCGGGCTTAAACCCAAGCTTGACGTTTTTCTATCATTGATCGCGAGCTACGCTGAAGACGATATTTTTGACTATTCCAGCAGAGAAAATGAAATAAACGCACGAAGATTCGTCAATACCTCTTGATTCATTCTCTCGGTCGCTCCATATGTTTCTAGATAAAAGGCAGTGAATAGTCTTTATTCTATATTTGCTCATTTGCAAAGAGATGTCCAAAAATCTCCCACCCAATTTTAATCTCTGTCAAAAATCAAAGCCTTTGGAAATCCGTGAAAATTATAGTGAAAATTTAAAAACTACTCAGCACAACTTTATGATCTGTTGAATAAATCGCCTCTAATTTAACGGATTGAAGGAGACGGTCTGTAATAACCATTAAAAAACGAGGATAGTATTTGTTCTTAGCTGGTAGATCAGTCATAAAATCTATCAACTGTTTACTATGAAACCTGTCATGAATTGGGAGTGGTAGTAAAAGCCCTTGTCTTTTTGTCCTCCATATGTGAGAACGTCCACAGAAATCACAATTCATATAAATTTGTCTTGCCATCGTGCTCATTCTGGGCCAATAAAAGTTTCGCGATAATATCGCTATTGTACTATCGCTATGCGGGTGTCCTGTGGCGTGTGAGTCATGACTCTTTTGAATTAAAGCTGTGCTCAGGGGTTCCCAATTTGATACCCAAATCCGTACTTGAAAATACAGAGCTCCTCTTTCATGGATTTTATATTCTAATAAAGACTTTTTAAATAATTCTGTGGGAAAAGTTTTTTCACTATTCCAAACCGATAAATAAACCTTTTTAAATGTTAAGATACATTTTTCTACTTTCTGGTCCCACAATGATTGCAACTCTTTATCCTCAAATAAATTATCGCCCTTTAGTATAGTATTACTCTCAGTTCGTGCTATGTTAAAGCTAGATTATCATGGTTAGTACAAAGGCTGTTATTAATGGGCTGAATCTCACATTCTCTTGGTCTTGGGTCTTTATTTAGCATTGAAATATCTTGACCCCGACGAGATAATGCATTCAGTCTTTCTTTTTTACCTGCTCTAAATTTGAGATTAAAATTAAATTCTGATAATACTTAATACCATCTTACATGAGATCCTGTAAGCTTACGCGTTGTTACTAAGTATTTTTGTAACGTTTAGTAAACCGAAGGTGACCTGCAGCTCATGCTGGCTAGCATAAGCGAATTGCTAAATTGAGGTTCTAAAAATAACCTGAAAATTGACGTG
>QVIK01000353.1:0-51565 GCA_003957845.1 Oidium heveae
TTTATAGTACGTAGAAGTAGATGGGGAAGGAAGAACAAGTTACACACAGTCTAAAGATTTAACTATATACAATTATAGTAAGAATCTAAGGGCACGTTGTAGCTACTTAAATTATACTTATTCTATATCATACTATCTGGTACCTAAAACCCTCATAGTGGAGTAGTAATTAGGGGTATGGTATGTATGGGCCTGCCAAACTTAACATAGCATGATCTACACTCGAGTAGAGCTTGACCAGAAAATTGTTTATGGAGTTTGTCACTTGCGGATGATTTGGCACACTCTTCTAATTGCTTAGAATTAAGACTAAATCCTCTTTTGATACTATCATACAATGAATTCTATTCACATTGCGTTCAAAATCTAAGAATTGATATCTTTGTGGTCCATCATCGGCTATTACTACAGCCTGAAACCTATTATGCAAACATCGGAGAAGGTCTGTGAGCTTTTGGGGGTGACTCAGAAAGAATCCAACGCTTCCATCAGAGTCCTGCGAATTTCATTGAGTGAATGCTGCCTTCCCTCGTCTATACAGAGACAGATTAAAGGGAAAATTTTGTCTTTCATGAGTTTTCCTTTCAGATATGCTGTATAGGACTCAAGTCTGGTAAATAGGGTGGCCAGTCATTCGATCTACGAGAGTGGTCAACCTCTCCCGAAACTCTTAAATGGCTCTTGGTGTCATATGAGGGGAGGAAGGTAGGCATTGTCCTGCATTATAGACAAGCCTGATCGTAAGTTGCCATGCCATCAATTACAGGAATTATTCTCTCCGAATAACTTTCTGCATTTCTCTTCCTCCAATCTTTCTCCCAAAACTGGCGAGGACCTTTCTCAGACCCTGCAAAGGTGCCTTGAATCATCCAGCCGCTGCTGCTCTGTTCTTTCTCACGATAATATTTGTATTATGGATTTCTTAGTATCACTTTTAGTTCGAAGAGTCCTCTTAATTAAGGATAATTACACTGTCTTTTCTCGTAACCCATATTCGAGTGATGGATGCAACGCACTTTACGGATCAACATCGCAGAGTAATGTTAATGATGAAGAGAGATTTACGATTTAATGAGAACATTCTTTTTCGGTCGGGTTAGTCTCCCAAGAGATGGTGGTGAAACAGAAGAGGTCGTTCGTTATACGTCATTCTTATAATGTATTAGATACAGGCAAACATTAAATTCTTACCCCCTCTCCATATGTCCTTACTCCCCTAGACTGCTCCTCCCCTGTAGTCACTAGGCTCCCCTCTCAACCCACCCTAAGCCACACTCCAAACACCAAACATTACCCTACTACTACGGTAATCAGTATTCTTAAGGACCAGCACACTTTTAACTGTGAACCAGCACTGGTCAGTGCGTAAAGTGATTTTTAAAAGCTATGTAGGGCTCATCCATGTAGTCTCAGCCACAGTAGACTGAAATAAATATTTATGCAATAATTATGAGTAAAAAGCTCGAAGCATAACTATCAATAAAGATTAAAGTTTTAACCAATACTGGACAGGTGGATCGCTTGAATGCACTGAAACAGTCCTACTGTCAAGTTGTCTTAGATGTATAAAATATGATGAGTAGATGATGTTGGTACATGTTAAGTTAAAGATGTTCTTTTAATCTATCTGGCAATGTCCAGCATATTTATATCTAGGTAAGATCCAGAGTCCTCGCTCTTTTTGATCCCAATGCTTATTTCTCATGATTCTTTGTGCGATGACGTAGAGGCATGGTGGCAATTCATACCAACCATCGCATCGTGATAATATCTTATTTCCTATAGAATGTAATAGGGTTCTTTATAAAATATTGGTATTGCTGGATGCTGGATGCTGGAGAATTGAAAATACAGCATATTGTGAATAATTTAGGAGAGAAGTTGTCATAGACTTGTATAATAAGAGTAAAGATTATAATAGATTTTGTTGAAAGAATTATGTTCAGTCTGCGAATCTGAGATGTATTTCACAGTTATATACATCAACCTAACTTGCCGAGGGGGGGGGGCGCTCTTGTTTATTCGCAACATTATGCGTTACTAGAGCAACATGGCACACAAGCTTATGAAGATTTGCATAATAAACTATAGTGGCGCAAGCACCTGGACCAAGGATAAGCCCTATACAAAATCCTTATGCACTGACCAATGCTGGTTCGCAGTCAAAAGTGTACTGGTCCTTGAGAATACCGTACGGTAATGTTCCTACCCTGTGGGGTTGACAAGGATTTTCAATGAAACCGCCAAGCTTTAATAGGCATGATCTACATAGAATCGAATTTTTTGCCTCGTTTTTATGAAAATTCTTGACAAAGAATATGTAGTGAACTTCAAACGGCCAAATGTTTGTATCTCTATCTTTTTTTTTTTTTTTTTCAAAACTAGATTTATATTTATATAAGGATTAAATGCATAAAATATTATGTAAGTTTTCACTTTTATGTCCTACATCAGTGTCTTGCTTCTTAAGTAAGTCAAAATATAGCTATGCCAAGACTAATTTATATCGCTTCTTCATGCATACTTTATCCAGTGTGTGTTTATCGGTGTATTCAAGAGCTCAATATTAGGTGGAACTTCTGCCAGTATCTAGGACTGTCTGACACCTAGCAGGCAAGCCAAAGGATTGACGATTGATTTTTAAAGGTATAGTTAGTGTATGTGGGCTTTGGCCCTTTCTCTGCGCTTTCTCATGGTTTCTTGTGGTGAAGGAGGCTTCTTATGAACTAGATCTCATCTGCAACCTCTTATCTGAAGCTCTTTCTAAATTATCAAAGTAGCCGTAGCCAAACAATCGCGCGTGCTTTGGAATCCCTTTAAAAGTTTTGGTTTATTTCGACACTCAACCTCTCTCTCGGAATATAAATATAAGATGTGGGACAGAATATTCGTTTTCTACTGACAGCTAAACAAGGGAACCGTGGAAGGAAGATGTATAAGTGATTCAAAAGGTAGAATATCAATTATATTGCTTAACTTGGGAATTTTCCAAGCTTAAGATGTGAAGGGTTAAAAATTAAGCTACTGTCAACCCTAAAATATATCTTTACCTCGTCTCATCGTATTAAACCCCTATATAATTACCAATAACCATTACATAGCTCATTTCTCAATTCATTATCCTAACACATGTTATGTAACGATAAATAGGAAGAATCCACATTTTCGTTACATTCTCAATATTCCTCATCTAAATTTCAAAGAATAATTCCTGATACTGGAGCAACATGTATGTAAACAGTAGGAACACTTTAAGTAATTGCTTTACAAAAGCTTAACTCAAACATTAAAATCGATCAGTTCGAGTGTAGTTGAGCTTTCCAGATAGTTGAAAAATATGACAATTACAGCCATCAGTGCCAGATTCGCGGAAAATTACCCGTTAAATACAAATTCAAGTTGCCAGAAGAGCTTCATTCCCTTCTCGTTGATGTTTCGAATACTCTTAATAAAAGCTGTCAAAATATTATACACACTATAGATGAATTAACAAACTATAAAGCCTCTTGATCCTTAGAAAATATTGTAGCTCTTACAGTGTCAAGTGCGTTTAGAGCATGTTGGTGCGAAGCCTACTTATGACCCCCCCGAATCCGTGGCTTATGATGCTAGAATCAATTTTTTCATCAAAAAAGTTCGTTCAAAATGCGAAATTAATAGGGATTCAAACTCAAAAGGTCCCTATGAAATCTCGTAACAGCAATTGGGAAATTGAGCGCCATCATAGACTTCAACGAAAAGCATACGAAATGGTTTTTGAAGAGTTGAAGAGCCAACGTAAACGTAGAGAAGTTTTACTTCAAATGGCTATAATGATGATTAATGATCCAGAAGGTTCATATGGCTTTATTCGAGCCTTCATACTCCGCCAAAGTTATGGAGTTCACTATCGGACCATATCCAAACTCTATTGGCAAGATTATCGGCGGTATCAGCTAGTAATATCAAACGACGCTTGTTGCAATATGAAGTTTTATCCATAATTTCTACTTTTAACTTGGAATCTGCGAGTTCTATTATAGGTTTTTCAAACATTTCAGATAAGGCTTCAACAGCCATTTCTAAATCTTTTTGATTATCTTCAAAGATTTCTGTGAGATTATTCCGCGCTAGGTAGAATGCGAAGGCATATGTCCATTTCAGTGTTTGACGACAGGTTTGAAGAGCCTGCGAAGCCGTATTTAAATATTGCACTTCGATCCAGGACATACCAGAAGCTGACTGTAATTGTACCATTTTTTTCTCGGTCTTGAAGAAAATATCTTTATCAAGCTTAGCTGATTGTTCGTGATTTGCATATCTATTGTAATAGTGAAGATATCGCTCTAAAGAGATACGAGATTTTGTTTGAGCGTCTCTTGCATCAGATCCACTCTTTTCTTCGAATCGATTACAATTATACCAACTTGTACCGTGTTCAGACCAAAGTCCCATACACATCCAGCAGAATTCGTGCCTGCATTTTCTACAAGTCATATGATTGCAACCACCATTTTTTTCAATTGTAGAATTACATTTAGGACACTCCTTAGTATTTGCCGAGATCCAGTTGGCAGTCTCAGAATCGTCCTCGCATTTCTTCAACCATTTCTTAACCAACTCACATGGTGCAGGTTGATGATCAGCAAGTCCGCATCCAAAGCAAAACCGATATCTACAGTTACATGTCACTGTAGGAACTACCTTACTAAGATCTTTCTTTTTAATACTACACTCAATAGCATTCACACAATCAGGAGCAGGGCACCATTTCATTTTTTCTTTTTCTTCAACGTAAGTTCTCGTGAGCAATTCATCGTAGCGAGTTTTCAAGTTAGGAGTCACTAAAATATTTACTGACTTCGCATCCATAATTCTTTTGCAGCCATCTTTGGCACACTGTATGCGTGCTGCTTCCCCCTCCTCTAGTATTTTTTGACTCAAGTAATGACGGTAACAATCGACACAGTACCTGTGGCCACATTTCAAAGCAAATGTTTGCAGATTTGCATCATCTTCATAGCAAATATCGCACATAAACCCAGCTATTACTTCGAGCATAGGAATATCTGACTCATTTAATCCTAAGCCCGAATCTTCTAACACCTTTTTGGGTCGATCCATATATTCTTCAATAAGACGCTCCCTATTCCATTTAAAATAACGTAAAAGTATGGCTGTTTCTTCTTTTCTAAGATCCAAAATTAAGTTTACTTCATTTATTAACTCATCCTGCTGGGCTTGGATATCACAGGGTCGAAAAACTTTGAAGGAAGTATCGAATGAATTCAGTTTATTTGATATTTCATTTTTAACAGATATCTCTAGGTCAGGCTCTGGCTCATCGAAGCCAAATTCTATTGAGATGATAAGATCAGTACTCATAGTCCGACAAGGGGTTGGAGCCTTTCATTCAATATACCATCAGCGGATCCATCGTCACTCTCGTCTAATAAGACATCATCTTCATCACTTGACAATGAAATATACTCGTCATCAGAATCCATGATAAGTATGGGTCGAGATTCCTCGCTTGCTGCTGAGGCGATTCCCTGAGCTAACTTCTTATTGTAGTTAGGAGAAGTTATCGCCTCAGCGGCCTTTCTTTTCCTGGGTTGGAAAGATATCTTGTCGGCTCGAGTTTGTTCTCGATGGATTCCGAGAAATTTGATTTTCAATTTCTAAGAGGAACGAGGAGTGGGTCTTATTGTAGTATTTTATGTAACTCTTATTAAGCAATAATGCTGCTGCTGCACAGAGTGCAATTGCGAACTAAATATGTATGAGACGCAAGGTATGTAGTTCTTTGGTGGGGCTCATTTTTAGCCTACTTGACAAGGTTGAGGCGCATTACATTGCGGGTAGGTAAAGTTCTAGCTTTTGCAGGGGTAGTCTTGAAGACTTCATCTGTCCTCTACAGCAAGTGCCAGCTTGGTTCTTGCTATTCATTGGTACATAAAGATTAATAGACATGATCCCTACTAGCTCTATCAAATAAAGTCTTTAGTTTTAACGCTGTTCCTTCGTAATTTCATCCAGTTACCTGAGGCAATAACTACTATTTATATGCGGAGGGGTAACAGGACTACAGCGTCGCTCATTGTACTTTCTAATTTTAACCAAGGTCTAACTGTTCTAAAATGTAACATGTACTGATTACGTATTAGATTTTAGATTGTCTTAGTAGAGTGGAATGAGAAATAATAAATCTGTCAAGCCATTTTAAGTCACGTGGAAAAATATTCAGACAAACGTCCGTCAATCTGCATAGAAAGTTCCTTAACTGATACGAATTTGCACAAATTGATTAATTTATCTTGACACGTTTTATACAAAAATTAAAATGCACAGTTGACAACCAATGACCTTGGTCTTTTTCGGAGATTTAGAGAATCTGTGACTTATCACACGTGCGTATTAAAAATAACTCCTTGGAGATATTTTTAGAGGACATTATCAGATTAAATTGGCTGTCCATTGTACATTTTGTAGGCTGATAGATGAGAAATAATCATGAAGATCGTCTTCATGGGCACTAATTTTCGATCAATACAACTTCTCCCCGAAATCTTCTTATTCAAATTTCTAAGAGCAAAAACTAGCTTTGACCCATCTTCAATCATTGGGTCTTCTCATTCATTCCCTTTGAAAAAAAAAAAAAAAAAAAAAAAGTTGCCGAGTTGAAATTATATAATAAGTATATATGTTACAGCTCTTCCTCACTGGTCCCATCGAGTGAGTATACGCCCTCGAGGGACCTGCTTCTTATTTTGATAACTTAAAAAGTCCACCATAGTCCGAAATGTCCGAAATGTTCGATCAATTCTTTTTAAAGTCACATTTGATAAATTTTTATGGGAAACCCCTCAGGAAAATATTTGAGTCAGATAAAAGCAGACTGAAAAATGAAACATGGAAAAACCTTAGTCAGTAGAAGAAGAAAAAAGTACCCCTATTGTTTTAGGTAGTCTATGTAGCATTTGTTCAACTTCTCTTCTGGATACAATCCAAGTCTTACATGCTCCATTAGCCTGATTTCGATAGTTTGAGAGTCCAGGTGATGTCTGTGAATTTATTACCAGCATGAGAATTATGAAGTTGAAGAAACAAGAGGTGATTCTTTCAGTAGCAGATATGCTATAGCTGACCTCAGTAGAGTTTTAGTTTTTTTTTAAAAAAAACCGTAAATGGATCCATCTATATTGGATATGTCACGCATAGGACGTAAAATTGACAATGTATTAAATACTCATACGGCATAGCATTCACTGATATCACTGTTTAGGTGTGGATATTTGCGCGTTCGCCCTCTATTATAAATATCCGGCTAAGGGAAAAGGGAGAAAAAATTCAGTCTCTCCATGTATTTTTAACCAACTTATAAGAGTAAATGAAAATAGTTATTTGGGTCTGTAATCCTGTAAGGTTTGCTGAATCCGAATCAACGGTCATCTCAATCTCGAGTGAGACGGGTTCTTATACTACCTAGACTCTACTTGGAAGACCAGCCAAAATGACTTACCCACGTTAGTTCTGGTTTCGCCGCGGGCTAATCGATTCCCACACTTTTTTGAATTTCACGCATATAAGCCCTCATATCTCACGCAATTTTAAAAATTTCAACTACAAACATCTGAATGATCAATTAGTAACGAACTGTGAATACATAAGATATAATCTAGTTGCAAAACTAAAATCAGTGGCGCGACAATTTCAAGTAACATGCGACCGTTTTTGGACACGAGTTC
Source organism: Oidium heveae (assembly GCA_003957845.1). Lineage (NCBI taxonomy): Eukaryota > Fungi > Ascomycota > Leotiomycetes > Helotiales > Erysiphaceae > Oidium > Oidium heveae. The sequence continues at coordinate 7,728 of QVIK01000353.1, forward strand.
AAGGAGGTTCAGGTAAACGAGGCTCAAAACTATCGGCAACGAGGCGTTTAGCTGTTAAGAATATTTCCATCAGACTCTAAATCTATTCAATGGCATGGATCGAGTTTACAGTATGTACTGAGCCTATTAAGGACGCAGAAATTTAAGTTTTTTCGTGAAAGGTCATCATCGCTTGAAATGGCCCACATTGTAGAGAAGAACTGGGCCAGGCGCTGTATAAAGTGGCACTATTACAAAAAGGCTCATAAAAAAACTGGTATTATTTGAAAACTTTTGATGGAAATTCGAAAATTTAGTTAAAAAAAAATTTGGCGGCGTGTGATATATCGACATTAAATTACGCCGTCTCTCCACAAAAAGACAGGTCCTATCTATGTTCCAAGTATCTTCGAGTACGGAATACTTGTCCCTTATGACAGCTTCTAATCTTTTGAAGAGCTAACTATTTCTAATCAGGCCTCTACTGGCACCTCTCATAAGTTTGAGGATTTTTTTGATGAGATTTATTGTAGTCGTGGCGCTTTATGAAGCGACTGGTCTAATTCTCCTCTACAATGTGGGCCGTTTCAAGCGATGATGACCTTCTACGAAAAAACTTAAATTTCTGCGTCCATAATAGGCTCAGTACATACAGTAAAATTGATACAGTCGATTGGATAGATTTAGAGACTGAAAAAACTGTTCCCAATAGCCAAACGCCTCGTTGTCGCTACTTTTGAGCCTCTCTTACCTGAACCTCCTCAACTTATGTTTGAAGACGGTCGCGTGTTACTTGAAATTATTGCGCCACTGTAGTTAGTTTTGAATCTGATTTATGTCTCATATGTTTACAAGTAGTGCTAAGTTAATTATCCACATGTTATTAGTTGAAAAATTAAAATTGGGTGAGATATGAGAGTTTTTCTGCGTGAGATTTAAAAAAAAGTATGGCATATGGTAGTGGGCACCAACTTCAGTTGGTGTACCCGCAGCGAAACCAAAACTAATGTAGGGCACGGCAGGGATAAGGGATGTGAGGGTTTAAGTTTATGACTTACTGTATGAGAACTGAGCTGCTGCATAATTACGTTACTATAGTAACAGCCAACCATCTAAGAAAAGCACATCAAAGCAGCTACTTCAAAACAACCCCATCTAAACTATTCTTTTGTTACTATATTCATTATGTCCGAATCTAGACCCACCTATCATCAAAGACTGGCTATCTTCAAGTATAGATTTGAAAATCTTGTACTCAAGTACAACGCTTCGGTGGCTTGGGTAATATCAGGAATTTTAGATATCTATCATGTGGCAGATGAAGTCACTTTAGGGAACTGATAGCTCATGATTTCCTCTTATATAAAAGACTTATCTAATTCTACTCGTTGTGAGTCTACCTATATACATTTCTGATTAACCTCCTTCATGGATCAGAAGTGTTGGCTGATGCTGTAAACACAACTAAATAATTTAGAATAAAAATAGCATGCAATCCAAAAGTAACACGATGGAAAAATACAAACTGATAAGTTTAAAATACATCGACAGTAATAGTAACAGTGGCCTGTTCTCTACAATTTGATCGATATCTTTCATCACAAGCTTAGTTACCCCTATTCGATCAGCACAGATGCTCAAATCTAAGCGAGGCGGGAAGGGGCGCTAGTGTAACCAAAATAGCAGCCAATTATACTTGACAGGTAAAACAACAACAGTACGAGGGGACTTATTACGGAGGGTATCCTACGAGATTTTGTGATAGTATATGTTAAAGATTATGTAACAAAGAGTTTCTCAAATTATCGTAAGAGCAAATCTCTGGATAATTATGCCATAATTGAAAAACACCAACAGCAAATGGTTACTCTTAAGTTACACGCAAAACGAAGGAGGAAAAAGAGATTATGATTCGTAAATGAGAACTTGGTGTTCGACCAAGGAACCATCCTAGCTAAATTGAGACAAGAAGATAACCATTCCATGGCTATTGATGTATATAATTGTCTAGCAAAACATAGAAAACAGTAGCTTGGAGAACGAAGACCAATATGTACACTGCTGAGACTTCTTCGTGGGGAGGTGAGCCATGACTTACGAGAGTAGGGTCGAGAATGATAGCTTGACTACTTTGTAGATGCTAACAATAGTGTTACGGGCTAGGCCCGATTTGTAATTGACTGGGGGCTTGACTCTTTGAAGTCACGTGAGATACTTTGTGATATAAGCAAGGGGTCAAGGTCAAGGTCAATCCAGGCAAGTCATATCACTCAGATAGGTGTATTCCAATTAGGAATACTTTTCTCAGACGAAAACACTAGCCCTTTACCTTTAATTTATATAGATGTATTGTTTCTTTCCTTTGTAGTTCCATAGACAAATGTATTATTTCTTGATCTTATAGCCTTTTGGCTATATCTACGCATAAACTGAGCAATCATGAGAGCCTTACTACAGCATGTCTCCACATGGTATCTAAATGATAACTTAGAGTCTGGATGTATACCTAGCCACCTATTGTGTTCGATTGGTTCAAAAGTAATGCTATTATTTGTAACACCGACAGGAATTTCCTGTCCGCATCCAGTGGATAGGACTATCTTGGTTTTAGCTAAGTCAAAGTTGGTGGATTATTGCTACGCCTTAAATATTTTTTATAGCCGTTCCTCGTATCGAATATAACCCTCAATCTCCGGTCCGCAGCATTGAATTAACAAGATTTTCTGAGTAATTTTCATTAATTGCCTTATGCCAGGCTTCTTTAGTAATATCTCTTAACTTCTTATCTCTCCGCTGGCCTCCTCCTATCGTGTCTGGATATTTAAATTGAATAAAATTCTTTATCAACTTCGAGACATATTCTATGGGTTTGAGATCTTGAAGGTATGGCGGCCATTCACCTGGAATGATACCTCTTCCACTAAACTCACTCATAGTTTGGGTTGCTGAGTGGGTTGGAGTATTTTCCTGCATAACCACTAAATCTAGTCTTATTGAGGCCACATCATGAGTAAGAGGCACTATTCTCTCACTATATTGTTTAGCTGTGATGGACTTGCACTCTTTTTCTCATGATAAGTAAGGGACTTTCTCGCTCCCGAACTGGGATACCCAAAAAATCTATCCAATTCGCTTCCGAGTTTAACCAAGGACACTTGTTATTTCGTAGACTTCATCTAGCTTTGCAGTAGTCCTAGACCAAGTGTTTTAACTTGGAGAAAAATTGAAGAGGATACTGACCTTTCTTGTTATTTAACATCTATTATGTTTACCATCGAACATCTATCTTTCATCAGTCCAGAGTTCTATCATCTAGTCCATTTTCTCTCAGTGGAGTTAATTTCTAGCAAACTCATATCGCTTCCTCGTGTTTTCTGGTGAGAGAGGAGGTTTGGCAGCGACAATCTGACGAGTATATCAGCTCTTACCCATTTCCCATTGAATCACCTTCTCACACGCATCTAGGTGCGAAAAGACTGAATGTGCAACCTGAAAGTGAGACATTTGGCGAGCTTCTTGGGATAAAGATATGAAAGCTTCCACTTCGTCAACTTGTATACTACTAAAGATAAGATCTCGCCCACGAGACTTGTTAAGAGTGACCATGGTTGTTTTCATAGTATGTTGGACTTTTACTGAATGATCTCGAATTTTATGCAATAATTTTACATAAAAACCCTACTTGGCTAGGGCTTTCACCTGGAAATTGTTAGAAATCAGATAAAAGCACTATCATGACATTAGGATTTCTTGAAATTGTTGATCTCGTGTCAAAAGTATCGCAAGTTCATAACATTTTGGTGTCTGAGTAATTTTCTCCAGTGGATTCACATTTACACTAATCCAATGCATTCAGGTTCTGTTCTCGTGATTATCCATAATCTTTGAGTTGGATAAAGATAAGCACATATGCATAGCTTTTAGTAAAAAAACGGAGATCTTGAAAAATTTAGACATGCTTAATTAACAGTTTAGACTAACTGGGGTAAAAGTCCAAAAGCGTTATAGTGCTGATTTGAATCTCTACTTGATACCTGTAGCGTGAGAAACCCCTGCTTTTACAAGGAGACCTTCTCAATCGTAGCAACACTGTGAGGTATAGCAGATATTTAGGTGAGGCTGGCAGTCATATGTTAAACCTTTGTATCTATTGTTTCTCAGTTTCTGTAGCAAGTAGTATCTTAAATCTCATTTTCTAATATAAGATATTTTCAGATGGATAAAGCAGTCGCGTGTTATAGGTTTTGTTGTTAGCTTGGATGCCAAACGGTTGCTATGGAGAAAGCAGTGTATTTATTATAGAGAAACATTAAATACTCACCCCCTTTCCTTATTTCCTTATATCCCTGTCCTATTCTCTTCAAGCTACTTCCCTATCCATCATGCACGTAGCAAGCTAGCGTCAGTTCTCACTCAATCATCATTAGCCCACTTTAGAGACTAAAGTGAGTTAGACCAAGAGTCTATAGGCTTAGTCAATATAATTGATCAAGCTAAGTAGGGATCAAGTTTTGGCCAATGAAATAGTGAGAAATCACAAGTCCACAAGTCTTTTAAGTGACGATTAACTTAGGACCAGGGTAGGAACATGTCTACCCTTAACACCATTCTCTACCTAATTCCTACAAATGAGCCGTTCGTAATCTTTCTTCCAAAAATACCATAATCTCTGCTGTCATTGTCATCTCCCAGGGTCGAGCGACACAGCTATAGAATTCATGTGTACACCTCAATAAGTGTCACTTTTCCTTTTTGATTCATCATTTTAGGCAATAGATGCATCTGCGGAGGTAGCAAGTTCTCTTCGAGCATGGTTTGGTTCGACTTGGTAGCCTCGTCCCCGCACTGCGAATACGAATGGATTATCTCCATTTAAAACTTCCATTGACTATCCTGATGGTCGAATCAAGCCAACATCTTATGTGGTGCATGATGTAGCAGAAGAACTGCTGCCATTCCCAAGCTGCGTCAGATTCTGCACAAAAAGTTGTGACCTAGTCTTCTTATGTGATTCCCAAGTAAAGGTGCCCTGTCCTAGCTGGGATACCAGATTGGATAGCGAAGTTTAAGAACTTTCAATTTGTTTTCGATTTCAGCCCTCGCAAAGTTTAAGATAAAACCACTATTTTCAAAAACTATCAATATCCGAAGATGATAGACGGCTGAAAGGAGGGGAAGATTTTGAAACGTTTAAAAAGGGAACTAATGCCCTCAAAGCTAATAATGACGCACGATTCACTAGGTCTTTCATGAATTTGTAAATACTTTTGGATGATATCCTTTGTTTAAAGATTGAATATAGTAGGTGTTATACATGTCCATTCTACGGCAAATAAGTACCTACTCTATTCGGAGATGCATCATCCTTAACTATAAAGAGGATTACCAAGGGCATTTAAAACTGTGGGCAACATATGAAGCGAAGAAAAATAGCGGCCAAGAACATAGCCGAGTTACATTTCATTTTCCTCATACAGGACATTGTGAAAATTCTATTTAGACATGGCAAAGGTAATATCAGCCAAAATTTTCATGAGATAATATGAAGAAGCTTGTTGGGGCGGGGATAACTGTGAAAGATTTCTGGAATGCTACTCATCTACATAAAAACGTGCGTCCTGAAGTCCGTTTTCTCTACTCCCTCAATTAAGACGGGCACTGAAACAGAAAGCTACGAAGAAGCTTGTCGAGTTGTAATATAGACAACTGATTCAATTTTTGTTCTGTTTGTAATTCTCAGATGATTGAATTGACATTATCAATGAAACTTTGGAAGAGGTAAATTGATACTGCTGGTCATTCATGGCCTCAAAAGCAACGATTTTCAACAATCATGTTTCTTTTGTACCAGATTTAGAGTTAAAGAAACTTATTTTAGAGTAATATATGAATCTGAAGACTATTTAATCGGTTTTTATGACCTATTGAAGATAGTTGTGATGATGTTATGGCAATTTCATGATAATAGTACTGTATATTGAGAACAACAAAACCTTGATTGAAATCCAAGTCAAAAATTTTGAGAATTCAATAATTATTTCTTGGAAACAAAAGCATAGGATATAGTATTACGATTACAACTTATTGATGATAAGTTGGATTTTTGTGAGGCGAACTTTCCCGAGTTTAAGATGCTAGATTTTGTTGTTGTAATTGAAGCAATTCCTACCGGGGTCCCTAGTGACTACTGGGAAGGTACTGTGAAGGTGCAGGACAGTGACGTAAGGAAATGAGGAAAGGGGGTAAGTATTTAATGTTTCCCTTATTATATCCGAGTTGTGTTCATTAAATACGCAATGAAATACTAGATTATTTTTGGGTTTAGTATAAAGAAAATACTGGGGCTTCATGGTAAATCCGATAATGTAATTGGCTTATTCGGACTGGGGTATAGAATAGCAATTTCTGTCTGGTCTAAATTGGTCACCATCAAGTGAGTCATTTCAGATTACACAGCCTTTGAAAATGTCCTCATTAGCTCTTTTCCGAAGACTTGTAATTCAGTGTCGTGTCCCGCAGAGAAGCTTTCATAGCTCCCAAAATGTATTCCTAAAGATTGGCGAGAAGATACCGGACACTGATGTACTTGTTGAAGACTCACCAGGAAACAAAATTAACCTTAGAGAAACAATTGGCAATAGTAAAGCGTTGATTATAGGTGTACCAGCAGCTTTTAGTGAGTCTAGAAACCCTAAGACTCAATAATCGTTCAAGGAAAATTTTAATTTATTTCTCTAATGGAATTAGGCCCGTCATGTTCCAATTCTCATATTCCTAATTACATTAAACATCAGAAATTGAAAGATGCCGGTAAAGTATTTGTTATTTCAGTAAACGACCCCTTCGTGTAAGTTAAAGATAGCTATTATTATATTGTAAAGATCTAATGGATTAACAGGATGAAAGCTTGGGCAAACAGCTTAGATCCAACCAAGTCCTCAGGTGTATGTTTCTCATAATGACTTCCTTCATCATTTGCTGAAGAAAGCTTAGATACGATTTCTTGGTGACCCAACCGCTAAGTTCACTGAGGCTCTCGATCTTGCTTTTGATGGCAGCGCTATTTTTGGTGGACCAAGAAGTAAGCGTTATGCACTTCAGATCGACAGCGGCGAAGTCAAGGCTCTGCATGTTGAACCAGACAATACCGGACTTAATGGTTCGAATTTTTTTACTCCTCGTTCAATAAATATGTGGCTAAGTTTCAATAGTGTCTGCTGCCGAAAAGGTTCTTGGTTAGACGGTCTAATTTTTCACATAATTGGACAAGAAAGAGCTTTTAATACGGCAAATACTGTTTGGTTGTTTTATTTTCGTAAGCATAAAAGCCTTTGATTTTGAACTGTCATAAATCGAATAAAGATGGTAAGTCTCGAACCTACGTATCGCTGTCCTTGTCGAATATAACTACTCTTACACTGTGCAGCACATTTTATTCTTTATTGGTGTTTATGACGCTACATAGATCAAAGTTGATTGGTATCTCTCTTAACATTGTTTGAGCGATATCCAATCTAATCTACGTAACTTTATAACTACGGTAAAACCTGTGTTAATGCATAATACGGATTTGGGAAAACTTATATGGAAAAAAAGAGTATTTACTCAAAGGTCTATCTAATAATCTCTTATTCTAAGCTACGCTAAATATCATCTACATATCAAGATAGCATCCTATGTGTTGCTATTTGCCTAAGTTGACATCCCTCTTCTGTCTAAAATCTTAATGAAATCCCGTTGTGCCCTTCAGAAATGCCTTTGACTTATCGGTGATTTTATCTTGCTAGTTTATATACTTAACTACAACTTGCATACCGCTGAGATATTGATAGAATAAGTTATTGACTCGACTTTTAATTGAATCACTTCATCATCATTATTAGGACCGATATAGTAAGCGGCTATATCTACAGTATGAATAATTTCTGGGTCATCTATTGCCTCATCTTCCCTATACAAATTGATCTTTATAAGACAGAAATCCCCAGTGATTTCCCAGCCACTCGGTCAAACTTTTCCTCCATAAAAGGCCCCTCGATATTAGGCTGCTTTATATTCTCTTGATCGATACATTGTATACAATAACTGTATGTTGCCAGCACTTGAGATGTATTTTGTTTTTTCATCGCTTGGAGATACTAATAGCACAGATTTGGTCTAAAGGTTTCTCACTTGGAACATAGCTCAATGGCTTTTTTATAATTTTTTTTGGAAGCAGCAATTATTCTAGCGTTAGAATACCGTAATATAGGAGTTATTTTCGGTGAGAAAAATACAACCTTTAATTTGGATATTTCGGCCAAATATATATTATTCCTATGAAAGTAAAAACTAGCTAAAAAAAACTATTCTCTTCCATTCATCCCTACTAATGTAAGCATTGAAATGCTTAAGCCATGAGTTTAATTTGATGCCAGTCATTAGGATCTTTTTGTACAAGAATATTCAAAATCTTAAACAGTTTCATATTTTCCGCAAAAACATCTAGGAGGCCCTTATTTTTGAAATAAATAAAAGATCAATCTTCTCACTCCTAACAACATTTGAAGCAAAAGTAGAAATACGCAGATCTTGCTAGACTTTGTACCATTAGAATATCCTCGTACAATTGTTCCTGTGGACTTTGTACTGTAGAAAAGAGTCCATTTCATCTGCATTCGACATGTTTTTAACGGTATGATCAGCTATAACACTATAGAGGCTAGGAAGGTGTGCATCGTATTCTTCAACACTAATATCAACATTGCTTTCCTGCTTACTAAAATGAAGTAAATTGTAACTGTAACTGTGATTGTGATTGTGATTGTGATTGTGATTGTGATTGTGGTAGTAGCCAAACTGTTTGTAGATAATTCAATGTATTCAATTATATGAGGATTGAAAAACGTGTTTACAATCAACTATCTATACAAACCCCACAGTCCTATTGCTTGGCCGTTTTTCCTCTTCAATGTTTTATCTATTCATAATAGGTGTGAAGTATCGAAAGTATGTTTTTCAACAAATTTTCAATAATTGACTTCAATATATTCCCAAAATTTTGTCACTGATAGTCTTTTTGATATTCAGGAATATGCTGTAAGTCTCTTCTAGGACACAAGCATATTCTAAGTGAAATAATTGCCGATCGATGTAAACACCAAGGCCAGGCTTCAATTAAACAGTAACAAATATGTGAAATAGTGTAATATATGTAGGATATAAATTTGGTTCCAATAAATTGTAAAAAAGTTCGTTTAAATGTATATATTTCCAAATTTCAGGACGAGTATCACATGCGGCGGGTATCTCCATTAGGTGAAAACAGTCTACAAAAGATATTAAGGTGTTTTGGTCATACACTGATCGCCACATCATTTACAGGCAAATTCAGGACAATTATTAATTATGGATAAGAGCAGTATAGCTTCCTCTTCACTAGTATTTATCTATCTATCCCAATCATCGCTGGACCTTCGCAAAGGATTTCAACAACGATTAATTAAAGTATTAACAAAAATCGCAGTACCTTCAGGCTTTTATCACTAATTACAGACATTTGACTATGGAATAAAACGTTGTTATTTAGTAGGATTGATAATGTACATTGAACTTTCCAAAACTATGTCGAACCATAAAACGCTTCACAAATACCCATAAATCTTTAATTTTAGTATTTAAAATAGGATTTTAGATAGAGGAATCAGTAGTTTATGAAAATTAAGGTTTTATTATTCTATCCTAACTATTTCAGATGGCGTTGTGGGACTTGAAAGACTGGTCAAGATACGGGCCACTTGAATGGTAAATTGCAACATCGTGAAAATAGTCCGTTAAATTATCCAAGGCTGACACTTTAAATAGTTTAATTGACGAGCAGTAATGGTGATAACCGGAGTATTTGTGATCTTATTTGATATTTAATTGTGGGTTTAATTATCAGATATTTCCTCTGACTTGAGCCAAACCTGCCAGTATATCGGGCGTGTAATGAGTGCATGAAATATGTTACGTATTTTTTATACAGTTTTTTGAAACGCTGAATCTAATAGTTAGTTCCAAACTGAATCTCATGGTGATCAAACTGTAGAAAATATGATATATTGACAAACTTATTCACGACACTAGTTTCCTAATCTTCATAATGCATATCATAATCGATAATAGTATCTTTTCAACATGGCAACAAATTATAATAATCAAAAAGACGACCCTATAAAAAGATCCCCCGTGATAAAAACTAGCGTACCAAGTTTAGCTCTATCAGGGAGTTGGGGCGTACCGTCTGTCTCTCACGCTGTCACAGGACTCTTTCGTCGTTTCGTTTCAGAACAATCTCATGATAATCAAGGCTCATCTTCTGATCTTGTGAGCTTCAACGATGACTTTGAAAATTTCGTTACCCAAACAAATAACAAATCATATTTTCCGTCACCATCACTAGGTCCAATAAGCCTTCATATAGAACCCTTATCGGATCAGCATTACACAAAATTATTGACCAAGTCTTTGGCCGAAGAAATTCGTCTTCTAGTTCCACCAAGATTACAATTGTGCGAAGAATGGCACATAGTATACAGCCTGGAGAAAGATGGTGCCTGTCTAGGAACATTATATAAGAAATGCAGTGAGTTACAAGGAGGATTAAATGGTTTTGTGTTGGTTGTAAAGGATGGAAGAGGTGATGTAAATTGCTTCCTATTCTCATTGTAGGATCAAAAGCTGAGAAAATAGTTATTTGGTGCATATCTAAATGAAGCCCCGCGTATTGAGCCGCATTTCTTTGGCAATGGCGAGTGCTTTCTATGGCGCGCTACATTCCTTTCCGTATCCCAAATGAACTTACCTCTTCTTCCCTCTGTTGATACGACAAATATGCAAAGAAGCACTACTGTAGGTACTCAGAGCTTGCAATCTCCAGCTTCTTCAAACTTTAATGACATCTCAAACTCAAAATCAAGTTTATCAAGCGTTTCAGAACGGCTCAGGTTTAAAGCTTTTCCATACTCAGGAGTCAATGATTACTTTATGCTGTGTGAAGCGAATTATCTTAGTATTGGCGGTGGAGATGGACATTATGGTCTTTGGCTTGACGATACATTTGATCGCGGTATCTCAAGTCATTGTCTCACATTTGGCAATGAGCCGTTGAGCGAAGAAGGAGAAAAATTCGACGTAATGGGAGTCGAGGTCTGGAGCTTGGGAGGAAACCCAACAAAATGAAGTTTCAATTTATTTCGAGAATTCAGTAATTTATCTTTTGACCCCGGGGTTTAATTCTATATTTAGGAATATCAAAGTCTCGATTTCCCAAAAAAATCAATTGTTAAAGTACTTAAAGCAAGCGTTGACAAGAATTTCGGACTCTTTTTGTAAAATTAAAAAAGCAAGAGCAGTCAGTACAAGAAAAGGAATCCTCAACCGATTAGAATATGATATAAATTTCTAGATACCTGGAATCAGTGGTAGATGTTAGGAAACTACTTTTACTTGACAAATCTCGTCAGGAACTTGTCTAGCAAGTCTTTGCTGCCTATGATTGACACCTTATGCTGCTTTGGCAGCCTAGAGCTTAAGGAAATAGCTAATAGCTACAGCTCTTAATGGACCGATACTTATTGTCAACATTTTGCCGCTTGGAAGACGTTACTATGCTAAAATATTTTTGAAGACATCTAAATGAGATGACTATGTATAGATATTTTGCACATAGGATTAACAAGAGTAGTTCTTAGATTAGATTAGGTATATCCTAGTGTACCTCTAGAGAAAACACTACAATATGATTTTTATACATATCTCTGCTAAAAATGTTACTTATAGATATTGATAGATACGTAGTCCGACCGTCTAATGACCTTTTCCCTCCGGATATGATGTTTCAAGAACTTGAAACACCCAGTTTATTTACTGATTACAACGAATAAGTTGCACATACAAATTAAGTTAACTTATCTACTCCAGTGACATTTTTAATCCTAGTGAGCCATAATCACTAAATTTTTTTAAACCACATCATGCCAATGGTAGCAAAAGATCTCTCTTACAAAAGTGAAGTTGAAAATTTGGGCGCTAGGATTAAAATTGACTGAAATCTTAGTACTCGTATCTAGTTGTTTTACGGGCAATAAAAAAGAAATTCAGATCGTTAACTAGATAATAAGTTAGCTAATCCTAACATGTCAAAAATATTAAGTCTATTATTTTCCTAATTCCAGAAAAGTGAAAAAAAAAGGGATCATCAGAGTTACACAGTTGCAGTTAAAGCCAAGATGAAGAGGGTATAAAAACTCCCTTTCTACCCTCAACTGAGAAATTTTTAAAATCATCTCAATTTGTCATGAAAATAGAGAGCGAATTACTTATTTGAACTTTTTCGACTTTGAATGCGCAGATAGCATTATTCAAATTAATAATTAATAATTTGATTTTTTTCCTGATATCACATTTGATTTGCAAATTTTCTTTAATCCCACGTTCTTGAAAAAAGATTTACATGTATTGTTTCTTTCTAGTATCTGATTTCTAGCAAAGAGTACTTTTGCTGTCATCGTTAATCGATTGATATATAAAAACTCTCAAGTGAATGATAACGGATAATATATTTTTAAGCTTATTTATCTAGAAACAACATGTTAGTGAGTATTGTATTGCATTGCAGCATTGACCAAAGAGTATAAATAGTGTAAATGTATGGTGTCCTAGCTCCTGAAATGCTACGAAATGCGTAGAGGCTGGTAGAAAATGGCAATTTAAAGGCGATGTCAAAGATTTTCATGATGCTTATGAAGTAGTTGGCTAGCTAGCTGTCTGGCTAGTTGGCTGTTCCTAATTATATAAATTTTTTTCTGTACGGACTAGTTTTTCGCTCTATATAAGGACTTGTTAAGCCCAGAGACGACTAACAGAGTGAGGGGCCACTACTCATTGATATTATAGCAACCCGACTCTTGTGAGCACGAAGAACTTTTTAGAACGCGAAATTTGTGACCTTATTGATTCACCTAACACGATGACAAATTCATACTGTCCTTAAGCTAACTCTTACAAGTTCTTTAGATATAGATATCTCATGAGCATAGATTAGTAGTTTAATGATATTGTTTCCCACCAACAAATCATTTTTTCTTCTCTCTTCAAAAGAAAAATTGCCAGTACCAGATTCAAGCCTTAATGGGAGAGTTCCGAAATTATCGTTAACTTATTGTGATTAAGTAAATAGATTAGTACTGGCTACCTGTAATTTTTGTAAGTCCGAGGCTTGAAATAGATCAACAAAGTAAAAATACAACAAAATAAAGTTTCTATTCATGATTATAGATGTAATCAGCTCTTTAATTTCAATACATTCCATCCCTTACTACTCCAGGGCGCATTCATAATGGCTTTTTGAGCATCGCCAAGCTTTCTTGTACCAGCGTACATTTCAGCAAGGTCTGTCGCATCAAATTCGCCCTTGAGATAAACTGCCCTTAAAGCTGTATTCAATGCCATTTCAGCAATAAATTGATCTCCAGTCATTTTAGAGAGACGGTTCCAACCATATGGCTTACTAGGACTAAGTACTATGTCTGTCTGGATTTCTGTGATAGCTCTCTGATTCGGTAGATCATCCGATAAGGCTGCAATGCTCTGTAAAACATCTCCCACTTGAGATTTTCGGGTATAAGTTATTTTGTTAGTTGTACGCAACTCGTGAAGGCTTGTAATAACGGCTTCTAAGCTTTCATGGTCTTGATCAAAAAGAGCAACGATACCAAGTAGTAAAATACATTCAACATGATCAGGATGACTTTCTATACAATCAAAAAGGTAGCTGCGTGCACTATTTCGAGAGTCTTGGTCTCCTTGAGCCCAGAGAACTTGTGCTAGAAGACAGACAGCGGTAGGATTACTATTTGATTCTTCAAGGGCAGGAAGAAAATATTGCAATGCGAGTTCAATTTGCCCAAGCTTATAATGAGCAAGGCCCATAGTTAAATAAGCTGATAATCTACACACTTGGCGTGATTCTTCGGAAAGTTTACTACCAGCATCTTCAGCACTAAGTTGGAGTGCGATTTCTCCGTTTTCAATTGCTTCATCAAAAGATGCCATAGATAATTGACATCGAGAAATATCAGCCTTTACAAGAGCAAAGCGAGAGAGCGAGACCGACGATTCTGTAAGCTCATAGTCGCTTTCCACTATATTACAAAGATTGATGAGGTCACTTAAAGCCGAGGATATATCGTTTACTTGCTCAAGGAAGAGAGTTGTAAGGTGACTGGATGATAAGTCACGAGGAGCCATCGATTTTATTTGCCTTAAGCAAAAGAGAATTTGAACGTAATTAGACACATCTAGTGCAGCTTTTGAAGAAATAAGCTGATCAAAAGATGATTGTGCATATTGTTTTTTCGTAAGAATAGACGATGAAGCTGAAATTTCAAGGGCATGTGTGTATAAGACGTGAGCTTCTTTTGTGTCTCCAGAGAGAATGATGGCAAGAATACCTTGACCAACCCACGCATGAGCAAAATCAGGATCACTAGATTGAGCTCGTGTAAATGCCTCATTTGCCAGAAGATAATCGTTTTGAAGCAAATAAAGTGTGCCAAGGTTAGTCCATGTCTGTGCACTACGTTCATTTAAATAAAGGCTCCTAATAAAAGAATGTTGTGCAATATTTGGATTAATTTGACTTGTGACAACTCCCAGCGCATTCCAGAATTCGCTATTCCCTGCTTCTATTTCAATGGATCTCTTAAAGCATCTGATGGCGACTTTAAGATAACGTGAAGATCGATTCTTCATCTCAGCACAAAGATAAATATGTGCTTTGTACTCGATCCACCCCAAGTTGTAAAAAGCTATAGATTTAGCATGCATGTCATTAGCTGAAGTGTATATAGCTCTTTTATGTGCTAATATTGATGCATGAATTGATCGTGTCAGATTCAGTCCATCCGATTCATCTTTTGAGTAAAGACCTGTTGCAGTTGCTATCTCTAAGCCAACACCGTCAATTTCCGAGAAGATATCATAAACTCCATTATATTTGCCCGAACGTAGTATTTGTCTTACATTTTCCGCAGGAAAATCATTTACACGACTCTGTACCATAGAAAATATAGAGCAGGCGTCTCCAACAGACTTCCAGAGATTAAAAGTGCATATTTCAATTCTGGTTAAAGACACAGCTGCTTCAATGGCCTCGATAGCCCTTTCAATTGCGTATCCAAATAAGCCTTTTTCAATACCATCAAGAGAACTTTCAACTAGTGCTTGAATAAGCGCAATTGAAACGCCATATTCGCCCTCTCGTTGACTAAGAACATCCTGATACCCGACAACAGCCTTGTCATAATCTCCAAGTTCTCTATTGACATTCGCTAACATGTGATGAGAAAACCAAGTTTCACCAAAATTATGTTGTTTCGTTTCTGCTTCTAGTTTCTGGGCATGCAAAAGGGCCTTAGTAGCCGCCATATATCTGCCACAATTATGATAGCTTTCGCCAAGTCCAACCCAAGAGTGATAATCGTCGGGCGAAATTCTCAGTGCTGCCTGAAAGGAAGCAATACTTTTTCCATAATCGTGTTTGTTCAACTCAGCTACGGCTAGAGCCGCATATGGCCAGCTTATTCCTTTCTTCTTGGAGCCAGGTGACAATTTTATTTTTCCAGAATCAACCACTCTTTGAGCAATAACTTCGACGAGCTCCCATTCGCCCTGCTCTGCAAATATCCTGGCTAGCCTTTCAGCAGCACTTACCTCTGAAGATGACAGCTCAAAGGCTTTCTGGAAACATTTACGAGCCCTTTTTTTATCTTTGCAATAGTCTGCATAAAATATGCCTAGAATTGTATACGCAGGTGCATAATTCAGGTTAGTTTTCAGCGCGGCCAAAAAGTAAGCATAAGCACCCTTTCTATCTTTACGATTAGCTTTCTTTGTATCAATATTCCAAAGACACATTCCGTAGCGGTACTGTGTCTGTGCAAGAAGATCTCGAAAATGTATATTCTTCCCGTCTATTTCGGCCAAACATTTATATAACTCTTGCTTACCAGTAACAAAATCGCCATTCAAAGCTTTTACCCAGGCGGCTTCAACTCTAACCTGTATGTTACCAGAATCTTTTTTCAATGCACGATCAAAGAAATTAATAGCAGTATTGTAGTCTTCTTCTTCTTCGTATATAAGGCCAATACCAATAAGAGCAGGAGCCGATGAAGGGTCTTGCTCTAACAAATTTTCAAAAATCTTTTTTGCCTCAAGATGATATTTGGGTGACTGGTAGAAAACCAAAGCGGTTCCAAGAAGAGCTGCAATATGCTCCGAAGAATTCTCAAACTTCAATCCAGTCTTTTCTGCCTCCTCCAATATTAATCTCTGCCCACCACGCATGAGATCTACAACACTCTCATACTCTTCCAGATTCTGATAGTACTCTCCTGAGATTCGGTGTGCTAATATTGACCTAGCAGCGTCTATCATGCCTTCAGAAATCATGAGTAACCTATCTGCAGCAGTTAAAGGCTCGTCAAGAGGGACACC
Organism: Oidium heveae; assembly: GCA_003957845.1. Lineage (NCBI taxonomy): Eukaryota > Fungi > Ascomycota > Leotiomycetes > Helotiales > Erysiphaceae > Oidium > Oidium heveae. The sequence goes on from QVIK01000353.1 coordinate 24,228, forward strand.
TCCACCTTCATCTCCATCATCTTCGCTGTCTGAATTATAAACCGTCTTCGCTTTAGGCACAGGTGGAGGTAATGATGGGAAAGGAGACAATTCGCTACTCAAAAAACCCTGTAAGATTGACGAGAGTCCGGATGTGGGGAAGAAATCACAGTATTCTCGAAGAATGTTGACATCAAGATCTTGAATATTTTTAGGGTCTTTCCATTCAAGACAAATGTCCCAGGCAAGTTTAAAAGGATGCTTTATGATAACCATTCCATTTGCTAATTCCAAAGCTTTGGCTCTTTTCTCTGACTTAGCATGCCCTGATGGAAGAAGAGCCATCGTATCAAGGTGTCTTTGTAATAACTTCTCTTCGTACTGGCGTCTAACTTCTTCTTCGTCGGACCAGTTTATAACTTGAGTATATAGAAATTCAAGATCGCTGTTATTCATAACTTCCCTTTTAACTTCAACAGTGACCTGCCCTATTTTTGCACCTAATCTGGTCCGATGCTCGCCAATTAGCATATTGATACGCTCCTTTTCATCAAACTCTGTGGTTTGCGCTATTTGTTGGTAGGTCTGAGCAGGAGGAGGTAGTCTACCTTGTAAGTAATTAAAGATGGGACTAGTAGGTAGCAAAATATCCAATGCCTTTCTACATTGAGCACGAGTGCCATTTGTTTTTGCATATGCGATGAACTTATCGATGACATCTTGACATCTATATTTTTCATCTGCTAGTTGATAAATCTCGGCAAGATGCAAGGCAGCTACCTGATAATCTTCAATTTTATCGTTGCCCTGGACTTCATATAGTTTTACAAGACCTTGCCATGCTTGAGGCTCGCTTGCCTTAAGTTGAATCGCTGATTTATATGCCTCCTCGGCTTCTTGATTTTTATTCAGCTTACTTAAAGAAAAACCTAGGAATATTAATCTTTAAAATTAAATTTAGTCATCATCTCTCTTAAGTTTAGATTTAAAGACTACATACGCCAAGTAATTTGGAGGACTCGTTTCAATTAAGTCTCGACATTCAGAAACGGCATCCACATATCTCTTAGCTTTAATGGATACTTCGATTTTCTTCAACAGAGCCCTTGAGCCCGACATAGTTTGTTCTTGATAACAGGAAAACTAGCATAGTAGTTAGTGTGATGGAGTTACGAGTCCTATAATGCGACGTGCAGTATGAGACAGGCGTGGGTAATGCCTTGTCTGGTCTCACTAGCTATTAGGTTGGAGACACTTTTGTTGCAATGGAGGTGGTTGCTGTAAAAAACATCCCGCTCTTGCTGCATTAACCCCCGTCATGTGTAACTCATATGATTGGGTCAAATCCATGCTTGAATTAGTGATTTTAGTTAGTTTACCCCCTCGTTCATCAGTACCTTCATAGATCGCAACTGACAATTACAAAAAACACTAAGCAAAAATAGACTTAGCACAACTATGCATGGGATTATTCCCGTGTGGCTACAAAGACCTCTGTCGGCATTCACCAGTCTTGGCTAGTTTGTTGAAAAAGTGTAGTTACTGCCTCGCAAGCTCACACTTAAGAAAGCCTCGCCGTGTTACTAGTTTCAAAGTAATTTTTCTTTATTATCGCTGTTATAAATTGAGCTGTTAGGCATGAGATATTCAAGAAGATCGACTATGAATCCAAAATTGGATTTTAGCGCCGTGAAGGTAAATTCTACCTAAATACTCATATTGAAGGACATTTTCTGAGGCCTCCTAGGCACGGTCTAAAACATTTTCTATTTGCTTTGTGATGAAGCATCTGTAGAGTCTTCTAGCTTAAGGCTTACATAAGCCGTGCAGTAGGTCGTCTACAGCCGTTGCCATCACAGCTGGGCTTCATTCAAGTTAAAGCTGCTGTGTTAATAGTCTTATTATATCAGCAAACACATGAATTACACATTAAGAAAGGATGCGATAAAACGAAGATAATTTCTAAAAATTGAGAGTCTTACTAGACCTACACTTATGTCATTTAGATGAAAATAAACATATATTTACATATAAATTTTTTTAAAACGGTGATCAAGAAGATAGTAACTTGGAAACAAATTAATGTTCCTGGCTGTAATTACTGTTTTAGATATGACTGAGCTGAGTCCTTACATATGGGTTTTGACCCTCGACCGAAATGTTAAGACATTTACCTAATTTAGATTAGTATAGATTAAACTGGTCCACTTGAAGGTTTGAATCGTACTCGTCTTTTTGGTGGGTCACCCTCATGTCTTACGAATCACTTCTAAAGATTTTCCAGCAAATAACTACTACGGTACCTTTAAAACGTCAAAGTCGATAAACAAATTGTTTATCAGAAAACAAGCTGCCAATTATGAGTTTTTTCATTATTATTTAGATTTTTGACATTTGTTTGTGAAAAAGATTAGGTCGTGGCATTTAACTTCACGCCCCTGAATTTTAGATCTGGCTCTGTAACCGGATTTTTCTAGGGCATATTAGGGGCTTTGTGCCAAAAATTACCCCCATTTAAATTCTGTTTCTATCAGCAATCCTACTCTAGACTGGTTAGAATAGACAAAAGAGGGTACTCGACGATTTGTTCTCCTCTGATTACTTTTTGGCTCTTATCGATGCATTATTATTCGCCAATTCTGCTTATTATATTATTGATCTAAAAAGGTACTATTTTATCACAAAATTAGGGCGGTGACAGGTCTAGATAATAGGACCACTCAGACAGGAGTTTTAGTTTCTATCAAGTTGTGAGGACTCGAAATTTGATAGGACTTCAACTTTTCACGTGAAGATTTTTAATCAAAAATCAAACCAAAATGCCCAAATTAACTACTTCATCAGACTCACATCGCAATGTTTTCACCAATATTAGCTAAATCTTATTGCTCAAAAGTTAGAGAATTATTGCATTTCTATCGCATTCATAATTGTATCATAATTTTAAATTTTAAAGGAAAAAAGATGGCTAAAAAACGGTGTTTACAAGCCTTCAAATATCATGGTGTTTATTTAAAAAAACGCGCCATTTTTAATATTCTGTCACTTCTCCCAAGGTGTTCTTTTTTTGCTGAGAAATTTTAGAAAAATAAATATTTAAACCCAAAATATTTCTAACAATTTTTAACTTCCAATAAAGACAAATTGATTGTGAAGTTGGGCTTCAAAGTAATTATGATGGAATTTAAGTGTTTTGGTATGGGCTTTGATTACGGATTCTCACGTGGAAAGTTTAAATCCAATCAAATTTTAGGTCCACGCAATTTGATTGAAACTGTAATTCAAGTCTAAGAGGCACTAATATTTGGGCCAATTATTGTCTACTTCTGCTCTTGCTAGCCTCTGCATGGGCAGTTATACCTATGATCCGAACTTTAACCGTAATTCTTACATCATGATTCTTTCCAACTGCTCAAGGCAACGGAAGATGCAATTCCCTTTGCAGTTACACATGATGGCCTCCAAAAATATTTTCTCTATTGATTGAACTACAAATGAAATAAATTCAATTATTGGTAGTGGCAAAAATTCACGATTCGTAAAGAAGGCTTAGGAAACCTGAATAGCGGAATTCAAGTGCGTTTTTCGGATAAGAGATGTCATCATTAAGATTAAAAATTGAAGACGGCGTGTTTCGAGACTCGCAAAATCGAGAAGTTGTTCTTCGAGGCATAAATGTGGCGGGTGATGCGAAGTACCCAAGTGATCCAGATATACCCTCCCATATTGCAGATAAATTCTTTGACGGAGATAATGTGAATTTTCTGAAGCGGCCCTTTGCTCGTGAAGATGCCCATATCCATTTCTCTCGATTAAAAAGATGGGGTTATAATACCATCAGATATGTGTTTACATGGGAGGCAATTGAATCAGCTGGCCCCGAAATTTACGACGATGATTGGATTCAGCACACAATTGATATATTAAGAGTGGCAAAGGGGTATGGCTTCTATATTTTTATGGACCCTCATCAGGATGTCGTATGTCTGGCTAGAATATACGACTACATATACTGATCTATTCTGCGTAGTGGTCGAGGTTTTCAGGGGGGTCTGGAGCACCAATGTGGACGCTTTACGCTTGTGGATTTAATCCTAAAAGATTTGCTGAGACAGAAGCTGCTCTTGTGCATAACGTGTATCCGAATCCTACAGATTTCCCAAAGATGATATGGTCTACAAATTATACGAGGCTAGCCTGCCAAACGATTTTCACTTTATTCTTCGCTGGACGTGACTTTGCTCCTAAATGTATCATCAACGGAAAAAACATACAAGACTTTTTGCAAGATCATTTCATTGGAGCTCTTTCCTATTTCGCCAAGAAAATACATGAAGCTGGGGACTTAGAAGATAATCCTGTTATAGGCTGGGAAAGTATTAATGAACCAAATCGTGGCTTAGTAGGATGGTCAGACATTTCTATCATTCCCGATGACCAAAAGCTACAAAAAGGTACATCTCCAACAGTATGGCAAGCTATCTTAACCGGCTCGGGACGAGCATGTAAAATTGATACTTGGGATTTTGGGGGTATGGGGCCCAAAAAAACAGGTCGAGTTTTGATTGATCCCGGCGGTGAAGGCGCATGGCTCCCAGCTAATTATGATGAATCACGCTATAACTATAAGCGTGATCCTGGGTGGAAATTAGGAGAATGTATTTGGGCCCAACATGGGGTTTGGGATCCAAATACAGATACTTTGGTCCGAAAAGATTACTTTCATAAACATCCGCACTCAAGTGAAACTATTGATTATGAATATTTCACTAATCACTATTTTATGGAATATTATAGAAAGCATCGAAATGCAATTCGAGAACATCACAAGAATTCCATATTATTCTGTCAACCGCCAGTTCTCGAGAAGCCACCAGTTATTAAAGGAACCGAGGATGATGATCCGAATATGGTTTATGCGCCTCATTATTATGATGGGGTAACTCTAATGACCAAAAAGTGGAATCGATTTTGGAATGTGGACGTGCTCGGAGTTCTTCGTGGAAGATATTCTCATCCAATATTTGCTATCAAGTTTGGAGAGAATGCAATAAGAAATTGTTTTCGAGATCAGCTAAAGGCTATCCGACAGGAAGGCTTGGATAACATGGGAAATCACCCATGTGTTCTAACAGAATTTGGGATTCCATACGATATGGATAACCAAAATGCATATAAAACGGGAAACTACTCAAGTCAGTCTGGTGCCTTGGATGCAAATCACTTTGCAATTGAAGAAAGTAATCTCGCTGGGTATACTCTTTGGCTTTACATGACCGAGGTATGTCTTAAAATATATAGTAGGGTGACCATACTAACAGTAACGAGAACAAACATCGCTTGGGTGACCAGTGGAATGGAGAAGACTTATCAATTTTCTCCTTAGATGACCTACCTTTACCTACTAATCTTTCTTTGCCTAATCCTACAAATGAAGCTATACCTGGTCAAAACTCTCATTCGAAAAAAGTTTCATTAGATGAAAATATCGTGAATCCTGGAAATCTAAAAGGAACCCTTAGAACGCCACCTATTTCTCCAAAGCCTGAAGATCCGTCACCGGAGCTAACGAATACTCCTGGCTATAGAGCTGCAGAAGCATATGTAAGACCATGTCCAATAGCGACATGTGGGAGAATACTAAATTACGGCTTTAATCTTCGAGATTGTACATTCACACTTGAAACTCATAATGATAATGCTATAAGTAGTGAAATTCCCACAGAAATCTTTCTTCCCGAATTTCATTTCCCAAAAGATAGATGCGAAATTATTGTGTCAAGTGGAAAATGGACCATAACTTCAGATGAATCCGATGAAGGTATAACTCAACTTCTTAAATGGTGGACGCCTTCAGGAAAGCACCACATTAGAGTAATCGGATTACAAAGAAGCCAAAAGAACATGACAATAGGTGATGATGATGACGAATATTATCTTGATCAATGTCAACAGAGTAAGTGTAAGATCATGTAGACTTTTTCAGTTCGTAGAAAAATATCCCTGAGGGCGAAACAAATCGAAAATTTAAAGCCTAAAGTTGCATAAAATTCAGCCCCTAACTATTTTTGTCATTACAGAGTGCGTCTTCAAGGAAGAAGGTAAAAAATTCTTTTATCTACCACTGGGACAAAAATAGTCAGAGTCATAAAAATAACATTAAAATTTAACATAATAGAAATTTTCACTTTGCAGTGAGTTCTAGGGCTCACATCAAGACAATAAGGCAACAGTTGCAAAGACCACACCAAAGCTCTGTTTAAAATAGCCAGCCAGTTCTGGCGTTGTAGAATAGTCAGAGTTTGCACTCTGTTCCTGGATGCGAGTTTTGCTGCTCTATTTCACAACAAAACAATCAGTTGCCTTATAGCCTTGACTTGAGCCTTATAACCCCACACAGAAACAAGGCTAGTCAGCTTTTGCAGCTATGTATGATGAATTTTTATACACAGAGATTTATCAGTTAATGATGCTTGAAATAAGATCTTCAATTGCGACTTAAAATATTTTAAAATCGAGAACTTCAACCCTGATATTGAAGAATTATAATCCTTAGTTCTAAATTCCAAGTTCGACTAGAAAAGGGTGGCTAGCATCATTTTTCGTTGAGTAAACTATTTGAATTATAAAACTCCAAGTGCATCTGGTGGACAATTGCTACAAAAGGATAGAATTACCCCCTAAGACATTAAAAGCCGCGATGTACGACAATCCCTAACTCAATCAGGTACAATAAGATAGTATCAGAGCAGCGGCTTTAGGTTCAGTTATGGCTCTACTAAGTAAGATAGGAAAACATGTACGACTTCTAATAGCTCACCCATAGATCCCTATTTAAATTTCTAGTCAACCATACAAATTTTACTCGATTAGACTTACATGTATAAGGGAAGGGGGGGGGGGGGTCAACGATTCAATACCTACCTACGCGTAAGATCCCCTATGAACCTTCAGCTATCTGTTGAGAAGCTAGAGAGCTTAAGATTAAGTAAGAAATCCATTTCTATCAATTCCAAAGCTAATTTCTCTTCCCACTCCTTGAAATAACACTCTCGATAACACCTTTGATGATAATGGTAACAAACACAACGTTGAGTAAACGCAGAGAGAATGAGGAACTAAATATTTTTTGAACTGTAGTTATGGAAGTCTTTTGTCATGATTCGACATGTGCTACCCAATAGAGGGCGAATAACGAACCCACACAAGAGGCAAAGGCTCAAAACACATTCGATCTTTCGATCAACAAAATCTCGCTCACTACAAAAAAAAAAAAAATACCCTATCTCTTCAGTTTCAAATCCGAGACTTACTAGCTAGAATGGTGATCTGATTCTGATTAGGTACTCAATTTATGTCAGATCCATAATAATATCAAATAGGTTTAGGCTAGGCTAGGCTAGGCTACTCTCACGTTTCACATTCGTGCCAAGACTACCTGACATCTTATTACGGTTTCTGATTTTTTTTTCCCTTGAGGCATGGATCATGGGTGCAGATGGGAGTAGGTTTAGAAAAGATAAAGGGACATTGTAGGTATAAATACTTAGGTCTACTACGCCCGGCGGGAAAAAAATATTATAGAAAGGAGCTTCGCTCTTTATGGCTTTTTAAAGGAATTCATTTCCCCTACAGCCTCACATACGCAACTTGCTTTCAGATACATTGCTGGAGAGGGGAGATAATAATGGGCTAATGGCTCCCAAAAGAGTAGATTCAAATAAAGGCTGGAGGGAAAAATACTTGTGGACAGTAATGATGAAGTAGGCAAGGGAAGGATGTGCCTACTGCCTCAGACATAAATGCTCTTGGCCTGTAGATAGGAAGGATCTACTTGTGTTACATTTTTTTACATGGGCGAGAATGCGATACAACTAAATAAATAAAAACTCTACTTCGTGGAAAATTTTGATATATCTGGGCAAGTTTTACGTGACGTTCCTAGACTTTAGACTTAAGTTCGGAGAGAACTCGGCTAAGATAGTCATGTGATGTAAATTTTGTATCGCAACATAGTCGTTTTATTGGTATTATTGGTGTGTTGGGAACGGTTCAATTATTTAATACTCCCAAGAGTAATCATTCCATCACCCCGAAAAAAAAAAAAACCGAACAAAAAAATAGGAAAGGGATAATGGGAAAAATTCTTATAATTTTTTAAAAATTAAAAATTCATTTTAATTACCTGAATGCAAAAACTTATGAAAAGAAACGAATGTAGAAAACGACAAATATCTTCAACACTTAGTGTTATTTAAAAAACTTCAAAGGTACAAAAGACCAGCCAGCTTTGAACCTAAAATGTTGTCTATTCCAATTAAATTCGCTCATGCCCTTGCACACGATTGGTATCAATTTATTTTTCTCGGGGAAAAACTTATCAAAGGGCGAAAATAACGGTAATCCCTCCAAGTATGAAAGAAAGACTATTAATAGTAAATGATGCTGTTCCACTGTTAATAATAGGGTTAGGTACAGAGCTGGGCTTGCTAGAGGAAGAACCCAGAGATGTACTCTTACTTTTCGGATATGAGCCCGCTGATGCTGATGCAGAAGTTTCTGCTTTAGCTATAGATGTAGATGTTCCATTCTTTAACTTAGAATTAGCAGCACTAATGTCGTTACTGGCTAATGATACGCCTGTTTTAGTGTCAGGTGTTGCGGGTGCAATTTCTGGCAAAACATATTCATTGGATTTAGGATTCGTGGCGGCCTTGGGAACGCCATTTGGTGAGGCAGCTTGTGGTGTAGGTGGGAGAGATGGGACTGCGGCTGGAAGTCTTGGAACACGATTGTCATCATCATCATCATCATCATCATCATAATCATCATCATCTTTATCATCTTTATCATCTTTATCATCATCATCATCATCATAATCATCATCATCTTTATCATCTTTATCATCTTTATCATCATCATCATCATCTTTATCATCTTTGTCATGTTTATCATCTTTATCATCATCATCGTCGTGATCTGGACGTAATCCTCCGGGATAGGGTCCCTGAACCTGTGGCGGGGGGGCATTAGTTGCTGGAGCTGCTGCTGGAGGAGCTGCTGCTGGAGGAGCCGCTGCTGGAGGAGCCGCTGCTGGAGGAGCCGCTGCTGGAGGAGCTGCTGCTGGAGGAGCTGCTGCTGGAAGATCTGCTGCTGGAGGAGCTGCTGCTGGAGGAGCTGCTGCTGGAGGAGCTGCTGCTGGAGGAACTGCTGCTGGAGGACGGTCATCGTCATTGTCTAAATTTTCTATATCGAAGAATGCTGAATTTTGAAAGATGTCTTCTTTACCATCTAGGGTCATCTTAAGAGAGTAAACTTCATTATCTTGGATTGATCGGGGAACTGCCCATGTAAAACGGCCTGCACTGGAGGGGATTTTTGACGCTATATTTGGCCCATCTTGCATAGTATTAATGGATTGGCCTTGAAGTAATCTGATACTGATTGTAGCACCATCCGGAGCATTTGCAGGTTGCCATGTAATATCGAAATTTTGTCCAGCACGAATTTCCTGACCTGCTGCAGGAGCAATGAATGTATTGAATCCTGGTGTTTGTGCTCTAACTACAGCTAAACAAGCTAGAACTATGCCTAGGATTTCAGAATGATGCATTTCTTGTTTTTTACACAGAAGATTATCAAAAAGAGAAAAAAATAAAATATATTAATATATCTATATATTTATATATTTATATAAATATATTGGCAATATGGGTAATAACCGGCCTAAAAGAGTGTAGCGGTAAGTAAGACTCAAGAGATACTTGAATTAAAACTATGCCGAAGAAAGAAGTTCCTGAAGGAGGGAATTTAATGCTGCTAAATCATTTTTCTATGTCATTTTCTAGTTTCAACCGCATGACTGAATCGTGGCGGAGGTGTATCAACTCGTGGGAGGTGAACCAGTTCTATATTTAAGAGAATTATGTTCAGACAAGAGAAACACTACACGAGAAAAAAATTAAGATTTCAGGACATGAAGATCAAAAAAGTTAGTTGCACTATTATCACCTAATTTTCATTTGGTACATGTTTTCAAGCACCATGTCTTTTTCCCTGTTTCAAATAAATAATTGAATTAATTTCAATCACTTGAGTTTCATTTTTTTTTCAAATCGATCATGACCCTTGAAAAGAGTGGAAACAAAAATTCCTGCCCTCTTTTTACCAGATTTGCTTTTCATGACTAGTTAGTTATTCCTTGAAAAATCAAAGGCTAAACGTGCTCTTTAGCTAGAAACTAGATTTTCTACTAATGATTTGGATTTTCGTTGTCTGTGGAAGATCAGCAACCAGTTTAGGAAAGCATTTATTCTTCTCTCCTTTCATTCATTTTTATTTTATTTTTTCTTTTGGTGACTATCAATTGAATGAAAATCTTAGAGTAGTTAAAACATATTAGTACGTCAAATGTCCAGGAAAAACTTCTTTTCCATTTGTACATAGGAAATTAATTAACCGAGACTGAATATACTTGCTTCTTACGGACACGAGGTTAATTACTCCGGAAAATTAGCGTGCATAATTTTGTGCACATAATAAGCTCCACTTTTATGATCATCCCAATCCACCCAACGCTTAACCAACTTGTATCATATCGATTATTCACACGCCGGGGCCACAACCCCATATTCTATAGTGCGCTACTCTCCATGTGTCTAGAAAGTAATTACTCTGTGAATTCTTAAATTTTTACAATTTATGTTTGTATTAACACTGTGTCCTGAATTTAGTCTTACTAATTCCTCTTCTTTAGATACTATCTGCCTTAAAATCATTAAATTGAACCGACATGTTGGGAACAGTCTTGTTGGAAGTATGTCAACAAACAACATTTATACTGCTCAAAACGTGCGTTATAAAAATGGGGCTTATTATGAGCACAAGATTATGCACATTCATTTTCCGAAATATTTAACCTCGCGCTTATTACGGGTACCTTTCCTGAAAAGAAAATCTCTGGAAAAAGCTTATCTTTAAATCATCACTAAACTTGAAGGATTTGATAATAAACTCAATGTATTATGAGATGCTGTTTATTACCAGATTCCAATGAGGTATTTCAAAATAATTCGAGGATGTACTAATCAAAAGGACAGCTACTTAACACTCTGAGTAACAGCTTATTATGCATTTTATACTCCATAAACTAGATCATAGTTCTAAATGATATAGATCTAACATTCAAATCTAAATTTCCATATACAATTCTACTTTCGTCATTACTATTTGAGTCGAAAATTTTACTTTGTTAGTATTTCTCTTTAAATGTACGATAAAAATTTACTCAACTTCTAGCCTCTTCAAAGATATAACGATGAGCAAGACTTAAACCTTGACCAAGTTCAGGTACAATAGAACCTGTCAAAACCCATACTTCTCGATGGACTAAAAAACTATAAGTGATGATAGATTATGGGTTTTGACGGGTTCTACAATTGATCAAGCCTTGTTCGGTCACAGTTTCTAGAAACTTTTTTTTTTCCAGAAGCCAACTTCTCCGCTAGGATAACGACAACAAGTCATAAACAACAAGTTTTTAATGAAATTCAAATAAAAGTTTCGCACTTCTAATTAAGCAGCTTAGATGATAGCATTTGCCAATTCGATAACTTATTGTGAAGTGTGATCTAGCACCGACGGAGCCGAAGTGTTGAAAACAGCTCAAGTGTTACAAATCTGGTAAATAAATTATATGTAATTTGGATATAAGATGGTATTTAATATCTGAACTATCGAGACTAAAACTTGTGGAAAATTTACGTATTTATTTACATTATTAGACAATCGATCGTTACCCATCCATAAGCCATCGAGATATCTCTAGACGTTTCTATTGAATACTTAACCTGTAGATCTTTCTGTTGACTAATTCGTATTCACTGTGGTTCTAGAAGGTTCCATTGAATTGCGTCGAAGATTCCTCTTCATATTACCCCTTGGTGTAGATTAATAGTTACGCTAGGTCGCTACGGAATATTCTAGCGAGCTCTAGTATACGAGGAAATAACCGAGAGCCNGAAGATTCCTCTTCATATTACCCCTTGGTGTAGATTAATAGTTACGCTAGGTCGCTACGGAATATTCTAGCGAGCTCTATTATACGATGAAATAACCGAGAGCCATGTGATAAAGGAATTAGTTCAGCCTGAGCTGTAAAGCGTAGGCTACAGGGATTTATCGGCTAACTAGCCGTAACATCAAGCCACTGGTGATCTTCAACCCCTGAATATTTAAGTTGGGCTTTTTCTTTTCTTAGGAGCCATTTCTTCCAAATTGAGGGTACAACTGAAAGCGAAAATAACGTTTTTGGTGCCGTTCTCTGAAACAGTTAGTTCATGTTATGTGTGTTGTGGGCTAGTGAGTATCGGTGAGGCACTCGATGACCATGCCACGAAAAGTTAATAAATTTCTAATAAGTCCTGAGAATGAAGACAGTAGTCTTATTTAAATACATGTCTTATCCCCTGATCTCGCTACTCTCTGTCACCGTATGGGACTCCTTAGTTCCGCTATTTCATTATTCTTTATCACGTGATATAGTCATTGGATAAGAGTGCACGATTTTATTTGCACGAATTTTGACCCCTGCAAATGCTGCCGCTAAATGATCAACAAGTACACGCTAGCGGCCGCTATTGATCCGGTCATTCATAATTTTTTAAATCATGCGGACAATTTTTAAATGTACCCTAATTTTAAAAAAGAATTTTAAACAATTTTAAAAAAAAATTTAAAATTTATTTAAAAAAAATAAGAAANTACCCTAATTTTAAAAAATAATTTTAAACAATTTTAAAAAAAAATAAGAAAAAAACACTTTTATTTGTATCTCGACTTCTCAACCTCTTCCTACTTTCCCCACTCTATCTTCCTTCCACATTTTCCGCCCCACACTTCAAATCAACTATTCTAGATTCTATAGTTACTCTTACCACTGAGCCAGGAAGGATTTTGCTTGAAAATCACGGTTTATTATTGTCTATAACCCTTGAAATTAAATTTGAACTTCAACAAAATCGAGCAGCTCGATTTTGTTGAAGTTCAAATTTCTAAATTTCTCAATGATACAAAATAAAATGCCAGAAGTCTCGCAATATCCTTTATACAAACTTATTCCTAACAAATAAGTGCACATTTCTCTAAAATTTCGTTTTTTCTCTTGAGTGTAAGGAGCCTCACAAATATAACTTGATATATTAATATTAAAACAGATTTTTTATTAACTTTAGATGGAAGTAATTTATCTTTTCTGCCTTTGTGAAAGAGAAACCTCTTTTCGTCTTCCTGAGCTATTGAAAGCGGACAAGTGGTCTCTAACTAGGTCAAATAATTTTTTCTCCTCTGGCGCAATATTCTCAAAATTTAATGCCATAGCTGCGATCTGTTTTACAACCTCCAAGTTTCCAGCACTTGAATGATCGCCAAATCCACCCGTGGAAGATGAAATCAAGGACTCGGAAGATTGTGAGGAGTTTACTTGAGGGTCCCCATTGCCACTGAAGTCATAGCAAATAGTATGACCAAGAAGCCGTTCGACCAAAAACATATGCTTACAAACCATACGGTTGTTAGCCATGTATGGACACGTACATCTCGATATACTACTACCATCATTCAACGAAACGGTGTAGTTAACATCCGAATGCGAGAAGGACTTGACAAGGATTTCCTTTTCCAACTCCTCACTACCTTCTGGCAGAGACGGACGTGTGATGTAATTCTCTACGTCTTCAAGACGTATTGAATTACATTTTTCCAACTGAGAGATCTCAGCCTGGCACATCCGTCTACTGCCAAGTCCATTGATAGCACTAGCCACCTTGAGCCGTATGTCAATCAGGGCTTCTTGCATGAGCTTGTAGACCAGAAGATCTGGTCGCTTCTTTCTGGCAGACTTTAAATATACGCACTTTAATTTGTTGTGCCAAGATTCTACCAAATTATTGGTATTAACCTCCTGCATCCCCTAACGAATATCAGCAAAGTATGTTTACAAAAACTGAAGAGACACCTTACCGTCCGGTTGCCCAGCCACCATCTATCGGGTTGACCCATCCACTGTGAGAGAAGGTAGCTTAGCCACTCCCTTTGAGACTGGTATATCTCCTGATATTTCTCCCAGACCGCTGTAAATTCAACTGAGGTCTTAGTATGGACCAGCTTTATGAAGTCCTCTACAGCTTGTTTTCTTATATTGGCGTCAGGGATTTTTCTCGATTGGCTATTAAGTGCACGAAAAAAGTGCCAATGGCAGAATCTGATCTGAGGATTATCAAACGCAGACTTAATCCCAGCGATCTCTGTTACGGAGCAGTCGATCATGAATACTGGTGACTCAGTCAACCGAGCATTCACTTTCAACCACTTTAACCAGCGTTCCAGAGGGACTCTGGTTTCAGAACTGGTTATCATGAAAGCGATAGGCACTCCACAGCCAGCTGCAGAGTGTCTAACTACAATCGTATTCAGAAATGCCTTTTGGTCCTTTTTATCGAGGGCATAGCACGTGTTGTGCGTTGCATCTAAGCATAATAGGGAAGGGAACTTGCTTAATACACTAAGCTGCCAAGCAGTGCAAAATGAAAATAGGAAGTCCTGATGACATCCCACACCCCATTCTTCAAAGTTCGAGATTCCACCTGCACATGTTGTCAGTTTGATAAGCTATATTAAGTATTTTTTGGTGAAAATTTTGATGTGACAGAACTCACCTTCAGATTTGATTAGTTTAACATATTCAATTAAACTCTCTTTACAATTACTATGAAGCTGAGCACGTCTTTGTAATGCAGCCGAACGGATGTTGTAGAAGTCATGCTGCTTTATCCTTCTCACCTATTTAATCAATTGTTAGTTGTTGCACTATCGATTTAAATTAGGTCTTCTAGCCTCTTGTACTTGTACTGGTGAATTCGATTCCAGTAATTTTCCAGATTCTAAGACGTCCAACGTTGCCTCATCTGGCCGCAGCAACGTCTTACACGCATTCCAGTCATTTCCACACTCAACAACATTCTCCAACCATTTTCTGACGAGGGGTGAGAGGCGTTGTTTAGTCCACGTGTAATGTGACTCCCGTGTATGATTAGTATGATGTGAAATGTTCATTTTCACACATTCATCACCAATTTTTTTGCTTACTTTTAACATCGCTTTACATCCGACCTTCATTGATGGACCTGTTTTTCTGCGTTTAACCCCCACAGTTGGAGTGTAGCAACGCTTCTGGCCCGCAAATGGACAGTAATAAGTTTCTGTCCATTCATATATCGCAGAACGTGATTGTTTATTCTGTTTATTGGTAAGATACACTGGCACAGAGAGGGAAAGATTATATAGTTTTTACTCTCGGACCACATTTGACGCCTGTACTACTTCTTTTACTCCATCTTATATTGGTCTTTTCTTCTGATAGCCACTCCTCAAAGTCTTTTTTGCATGCAAATTCCATAGTAAATTCAATTTCTCCAGCTTTGTCCACCAATGTATCATCATTTTTGATAGTGCGAGTATTTTTTAATGTATTCATCTGGATATGGAAGAAGTATCAGTAAAGATTCAAATAATAAGAGGAAGATGGAGATTCATTTCTCAACTTACTTTTGAAAATTTCTGTAAATACAATATAACCTGAAGTATTGATTTTTGTGCAATTGGAATTTACTGGAGATTTGGGATAATTGTGATAAGTGAGGAAAAAAATTTTGAAATTGATCCGTGGGATTTCGGTTAGTTTTCGGATTAATAGCAGTCCTGAGTGCAGGCTTATTGCAAGGGTTAGAATTTGCAGGGGTCAAAATTCGTGCAAATATAATCTTGCCTCGTGTAAGCATAACTTGTCAGCTAGCCCGTAACAACATTAATATTCTCTGGACCGCCAAAAAAAGGTCAGGTGCAATGAAATTATGAACTTAGATAGGCGATCACTAAAAATTAAAACCTTTAGCATACCATCCCATTGACTTGGTCCAAAAGTCAGCCTCCAGAATGCGCACCTTATTAGTAGGTACTACAATAATATGATATTACGATTAGCTATAATTAAGAAATATATACAGCATTCTTTTATGAAGTGTTAAGAATTGAAGTGCCCCTAGGTTTGAGCCAGGACGATAGTTAACGTATACTTTTTGCTTAACAGCTGCGTACGATGGGCTATCGTGTGGGTACGTTAGGACTCTGAATAGAATATATATAACAATGAATAGTTAACTAGTTTCTCCGTCTCAAGCACTATTACTTTCAGAATTTCCTGGCTCCTCGTTTGTGATGTCTCCTTCCTCTTCAACATCCATGCCGCTTCCTCCAGAAGCCGTATTTAGTTCAAGAGGAGGGATAATCACTTAAGTACAAGCCAGGGCAGCTGAAAATCGCTATGTATTTAGAGCTGAAATATCAAAGGAGATAAGGAATAGGGAGCGTATAAGAGCTATCTATAGTTGCGACCGTGCTGGAAAAGCACCACCCGCTGAGCATCCAAGAACGGTTCACAGGAAAGAAAAAGCTGTACATCTAGTCATACGACAGGCTAGTTCTTTTCTGTCATAGCTATTGAGCGTTTAGATAAACTGTGGGAGCTGCGACATCGATGCGGATCTGAGTATAGCACACATAATCACTCCCCAAGCCAATCAATCAGTGGCCATCCAGCCCACCGAAAATATGCACAAGTTGAGGTAGATCAAGCTCGATCTTTATACAATGCTGGTGAGAGAAATTTTCATGTTTCAAAATTTGATTTGCAACTATAGCCCGGTATCAAACTGAGACAGACGAATACACACCTTCGTCATATAGTTTCGACGCCATTGCAACCATGCGATTTCTATAATTTAAATGCCCCATTTAATAGAGAGCAGATGTATGGCCACTCTGAAAATGATGCATTGATAAAATATTTAACCGATAACAATGTCCATCCTAAGGTTGAGACAATAGATGATAACCGATTGCTTCGGCTTTTCATTGCCCTTCCTCAATCTATAGGACTGGGACAGTGGAGGGAAAGAGTTGCCAGAAAGAAGAGCTCCTATTTGCTCTTCATGTCATCAGAGAGGTCATACTTAGAGGTGTCGCATTGTCCATTATAGTCACAAGCTTCAAATATTCCAGAAATGAATTCGACTTCTTTAATTGATTCAGTTATTATTAATGAGATAAATAGTTGAAAAAATAATTTTTAAAATTTGCTATTCTTAGCTTTGAAACAATGTTTTTACCTCATTGTATTCACGGATATCTTGTAACCCTTCAAGCTTATTGTCCACAGCTTTCAATTTAACTGATATTTTTTGAAAGTAAATGCCTCTGATTCCCTAGTATAAAGCTGCAGCTAATCAATAATTCTTCAGTCAATTTTTTTTTTTGTAGTCATGATGTACAATCATTTTATTGACTAATGTTCCGCCAAATATACTGTGGTTCGTGGGTTAGGTATGTCTTTCTGAGCTGACTAAGCTCGGATTTATAAGGTACCTAACCCCCCCCCCTGGAGGGGTTTTCGTATAATTACCCTGTGGGGAGGGGGCCCCTTAGTAAGCTTAGCTAAAACTAATAAAAACATTCGCTGTAGAATCATCATCCGATAATAGCCAAACGTTTCGGGCGGCTGATATATTTGCCCCCCACCCTCCCCAAGCAATGTACCCTATGCGCGCCCCCCCCCCCCATGACCTGGTAGTTATTTCTGTACTTCCTAAAAGCGTAGGCGGTCAAGTAAGCTAGCTGAGTATTCGACTCCCGGTTAAGCTACACTGCTGTATTCAGCGGACAATTGTGCAACTTCTATATATATATTAGCTGAATATTTTTTTTTAGCAATAATTATGGGCAAACCGGTACTATTTAGGGTCAATTGGTCGGTGGCAATGTGTAATTATTTTCAAAAACGTTTCGGCTATCAACTATTTCATGTCTTATTTACCCAAGACGAGTTTAAATCAGCTCAAAACTTCTGTACTTAAAGTGCGATTGTCAGAAGCGGGCATGTAGACATTCGGGGCAAGGAGCAAGGTGTGAAAGGCTAAGGGTTGCCATTCTACTTGATACACGAGATAGATGCATCACCACTTGAGCAAAAGGCCAGACCATAAACATAGAGCACTATGATCTGCTAAATCTCCACATCTATATAAGATAAGATAGTGCAATCCTGACAGCGATCAATATGAGATGATTACTTACTTTTCTATGGTTTAAACACCCAAAATTTTAGACGCCTATTTATCGTAGGCCGGGTTTAGAAATTATTTTTATCACGGCAGTATCCTGATTTACAGGGCTTTAGCAGGGCCATGGGAGGCGCGCATAGCGTGCATGGGGGGCAAATATATTATCCGCCACGTTTCGCTGAGAGCGAAGAATTTGCTGTCGATTTATACCCTCAGCGAAATTTCCTACGAATTATTTACAAATTACAATTAAAAAAAGTGTTGTTATATATATAAATTTTTTTTCATCTGATTTTGTGATTAATCTAGTCGCTACGTTGGAGCGCTTTATAGCTTAATTGTGGACGGATATCATGACAAAACACCATCTTACTATTCCCTAAATCGATAAATTGCGTTTTTTTCCAGAAATGGCCTCAGCTAATCCCCGTGCGAATGGTATGACACGTATCCTATTTTGTCACTAAACAAACTGACCCATTATTAGCTGCATTTCAGAAGAATAGGCCTCAACATAATCTGCCGTGGTGCGAACATGTTAACTTTAAGGACAAAGACAAGATCTTGACGATAGCTTCATGTTATGTGCATTCTCTGAATGAAATTTCAGATGCGCACCTGAAAATATAGTTATTGATGCTTATTTCCTCCGTTCCGACTATATTCTAATTTGATATTTTCAAGTTGGATCTTCTTATTCATTATCTCAAGTTCATGCTCCCGCTGTCTCTGAGCCTCATCCATATCCAATTTTCTCAAGGCTATTTCATGCCGTGCCTTTTTATCATCCCTTGATTTAGCATAATTGATTTTAGCCTCCTCAATGTGACGCCGCTGGTCTGCCTCGTAAATTAGAGCAGCCCAAATGTTTGTGGTTTTAGCACTCCATTTCATTGGCATGCGTTTATTCTCATCGATACTATCCCCCCCCAAACTGGATTCAATTCTTCTTATGTCAGCGCTAGCAGATGATCCTTGATTATCTATTTTTCTTGGTGTTGATTGACCAGAGCTGGGTGCAGAAATTGCAACAAAAGAAGTCGGATGGGGAGAATTTGAGGATCCTAACAAAGAAGGAGCTGATGATTGAGAGACTTTCTTGAGTTAGCTAGAAGTTAGATTATTACAGAGTAGTGAAAAAAGGGTACTTTGAGGCAGGCAAATTTCATCAAAGTTAACAGAGCAGTTCTCATCCAAAACGACTGTAGGTGCTCGATCCGCCCTCGGAGCCTCACCCGAAGCCTCATTACTCTCATCTTTTTCGGAATTCTTCTCGCTTAGAGGGCGAGTCGGTTCGGCGGTATTCAGAAGAGAATGAAGCCGCCAGTATTTTGGGCATATTCTATCAAGAAGGGCTAGATTACGCTGTAGTTTAGTATTAATAGCACAAGTATCAATCGGAGCCAGTTTTACCTGCACCAGCTGTTGTTACATCTGAACTGTTTTCCCAGCATGATTTCAAAGCTATTTTTCGCGCTTTCTTGTAAGAAAACGTCCAATTGTGCCATTTTTGCTTGATTTGTGGACACGTTCTTGTAGATAGGCCTGCTTCTCGAACTTGAGATGTCCATGTGGCTGGCTTGACGTTTTCTGATATGGTGGTTTCATAATTAGCCTCCCACCATGACAGGAGCTGTTCAAGCTCGTTATCTGACCACTTAGGGTTGGATACTGTCATTCCGAGTATCTCAAGTATATTTCCGGTGAATTATGCGTCTCTTTAAAGTGAGGAGAAGTAGTCTAATAAGGTTCGTTAATGGATTATAAAGTGCAAATTTAGTGATACAGGTACAGTCATTACCTCGTAGTTTAAATCTTACCGTTTATCATTTTTTTTTTCTTCAAATGCTAAAACCAAATGCTATTCGTTCGGCTGATCATAGCCCCACCTCTTCTACTTCTTATAGCTCCAATAGGGCAGGGTAAGAGTAGCAGCAACTCAAAGAGTTCATCTCTGCTCATACGATTACTCGAGTAGATATACCCCGCGCGACAACTATGATTTCTGCCGGTAAATAAAAATAGGGAACCGCTAAGAACCCACAAATCCAATTTTAGAAAACAAGTGAGGAAGTATTTATTAATGTGGGGTATTAAGGTTGTCAGAGCAACTATTAATGTTTTAAGTATGCTAAAAAAACCCTGCTGGCATACAGTAATCTCTCGTTAGGAAAAATTCTCTTTAATGTAACAACATGACGTAACCGATTGATTTTTGTGCTAAAGAGAGAGATAATGCCCGGATTCTATCATCTTAACTAGGGATTACTATAGTATGCCAAAGGATCTGATTAGTATTAGGGAACATATCTTCAATAGAATTCTTAAGAGCCAATTCTTTGTCTGTAATGAAGCAATCGGGAAACGCTATTTCTTCTGACTTCAAGACTCCCTACACACATTTCAAAACCTGCCTTCAAATCAGCTTCTTTTTTTCCATTGAAAAATGCAAGAACTAACTGCAGTGTCAAATTATTACGGAGATTTTCACAGATGTCGATGGGAGACTAGTTTTATATGTAGCGTCTACAGGCAGTATAGGAGCGTTTTTCCAGAATTTAACACAACCGGGAAATACGAAGAATAATCGATATATTCGCTCCCCATGTACCCTATGCGCGCCCCCCATGACCTGGTAGTTATTTCTGTACTTCCTAAAAGCGTAGGCGGTCAAGTAAGCTAGCTGAGTATTCGACTCCCGGTTAATCTACACTGCTGTATTCAGCGGACAATTGTGCAACTTCTATACATATATATATATATATATATATATATATTAGCTGAATATTTTTAGCAATAATTATGGGCAAACCAGTACTAATTAAAGTCTCTAGTCGCTAGCATTACTGCTATTTTCAAAACTTTACTGCCTATAGCTATCTCATGTCTTAATTACCAACACGAGTTTAAGTAAGCCCAACGTCTGTACTTAAAACGCGATCAATATGAGTTGATCACTTTCCTGTAGTTGTAACACCTAATATTTTAGGCCACGATTTATCGTAGGCCGGAATTAGAAAAATATTTTTACCAAGGCAGTATTCTGATTTGTAGGGTTGAAGCAGGGCCATGGGGTTCGCATAGGGTGCATGGGGGCAAGTATATCATCAGCAAGTGAGAGAATATGTAGTCATGAATTACAAAATACTCGGATGCTTTTTATGCTCTGCATTTTAAGAAATATTTAAGTGCGTCATCTGATTTAATAACCTTCTTATTTTGGTAATAAAACAATAGAACATATTTGACCTTAATACACCAACCTCATACCCCGCACCAGAAACATCGTAAGCTTAGCATATAAAAATCTCTAGACAAAACAATTGTACAGAAAAGGACGCCATTTTATTCGAGAACACCAAGTCGAATTAGAGATAGATCACTTTCATGCCATAGTGGTAAAGTCTATCTCAGAAGGCAAAACACCACCATCCTGGGCATCCTCACATGAGCACGAATCTGAATTGATTATTAGCCAAAAGACTCTTCAACAGAGGATTATTTAAAAATGGGACTTACCAGCTGGTCGTATTCCACATGGGCAGAGTGTTCCTTCTGGGCTGACGTTCTCGATTTTTGCACGTTCACAATTGCATGCTCTAGCTGGACGAGCTCCTACAAATATCATGTAAGACATGGGTATATTTAATATATAATTAGGCATTTGAACAATTACTTACTACATGAGCAACGTGGACCTTTCACAGTATTTTCAATAGCTGCTATATCACAATTGCAGCGTAAAGCTGGTTGTTTACCACATGAACATTTTGCTTGTGTCGCACTATTTTCTATCAGTATACACTTATAGTAAAATATTAATCTCTGAGAAAATTACCACAAACAAGTCTCTCCGTTCTTTCGGCAGCAGGTGCTTGAACCCATTGTTGCAGAAGAGTTTGTAAATTGCAATGAAATCGATCTTTTAGAATTTGTATAATTGCAGTGAGATTTTTGAAGTGTTTTACTTTATTGAATCGATGGAGAGAATACATGAGGACAGTACCTTATATATTCGACTCTGATAACGACTTTCCAACAGCTTTGCTGACTAGATTGTTAACTCCAAGAAGTTGATTGGTCTGAATAGGATCAACCCCTGACCACGGAAGAAGGTAACATTATTAATTACTTAGCGATCATTGGCGGAGATGAACATACCACTGTAATCACGAAGATATGATTGGGCAGAACTTAGACGCGCTGAAATTACGAACCTAAAGCGCGACTCAACCACTCCGAAAACCAACCGACGAAGCCTCTAGAATTGACTACACCATTCTAAGAATAGCTGAAGGCCATTCCTCCTTAACAAAAAGAGGGGTATGTCGATTCGATGAAAGCATATAGACTGTATTGTGCCTATTGATAGGAAATACTCATACAAATATCACGAAACCCGAAAATCTCACGAAAATATTTGCGCGAACTCTGTTCCCTACCACGCTAAAAAAGTTCTTGCTAATTACATATTAGCGGCCGCTCTCCTTCTGACCATACAGGCAGGGCCCATATTTATGTGTTACACCAGCATCACTTATTTACCCTAACACAAAATATCTAGAAATTTGTCTTTCAGAATTAGTAAAATAATTTATTATTTTGGATGCGAAGAAATTATAGGATAAATACGGCGTAATTAATTAATCTTTTGTTTTTAAAATTTTCAAGTCTACGAGATTAAATTAAAGCAATTAATCAAGAAGCACAAAAATAAATCCGTGGGAACCGACTCCTCGGTCTTAATAGTATTGGAAATATTATCCAACGAACCCTAAAATATGAATGTTAGCATATTATTCCTAAAATTGCGACGATTAGTGACGTCATCATAAATTTTGGCAGTTAGATTACGGGGGACGTTATTTTAGCCGATAGAATCTCATGTTCGCCCTCGCTGACTTGACAAGAAATCACTAGAGGGATCTTTGGGTGAGCAATTAGATGTTGTTCATATTTAATCACCTTGATTAACAATGCCATTTTTTTTTTTTTGAACATATAGCCGTTGCTCAGATACTTTTTCATTGTACTAAATTTGCATTGTCGTTAGGTTTGAACCGGGATTCTATGGAGGCGCCGTTATGTCGTTTGAACGGATTGCTCTGACTGTAACCAATCGTTAAGTGTTGCCCGGGTGATCATGAAAAATATTATCCATTCCTGAGGTAAATAAAAAACGGCCGGCAGAAAAGTATTGGCAAGGGGAAGGTAGGACACAACGACTCTTTCAAAGATGCCAGATTCCACCAATCGGAATTTTCTACTTGGGTGGTTGAGTTTAAGTGTAGTTAGCGACAAAGTTTAATACAAATACCGAATCCCAAGAAATGATCTAAATATGTTGCGGTTGTCGTCGTTGATGGGGCATCCCTATCCGAATAAAAACATTACCTGATCACCAAAACAAAATAGCAGATATATAAGTTTTATTTCGAAGTTATACTATCATCTGCCTGTTCTGCTTCAGCAGCATCTTCGTCCGCTCTCTCTAATTCTACTGAACAAGTCCGCGTATTGTGACCAGTTTGGCCGCAACGTTTACAATGCCTCTGCGAGCGCCCTCTTTTGGAAGGCGGCTGTTGCTGTTGTTGTTCTTCGCCCTCGGCCTGTGCGCCCCCTTCTATGACTAAATCAGATGATACCTCACCTACATTTTGATTTTCTTCGGTCTGAGTAAACTTGCGTTTACGGGTCATACGCTCCAAAGCTTGCTTGAGTGCACGTTCCAGCTGCTCGGCCCGTTCTTCTACAAATTTAGATCTAAGTACTATCTCGGCCGCGCCTTTCCTCAGCTGTTCCACTGCTTCTAAGATGGGAGATAAGGGCGAATCCTTTGATGGTTTTAGTTTCTCAGGCATCAGCTTTGGTGATTTGGCATCTAGCTCAGTTACCTCACTTGTATCCTGATTGTTTGTTATCATTATCTCTGAATTATTTGAGATCTCCACTGTTTCATTAAAATCTGTCAACTTGATTAATGCCTCTAATTAATTCGCCAATTTTTGATTTTTTTTTTTATCGTATGAAAACTCACATGAAGATAAGTCTAGCTCGTCACTTAAAACAGATAATATTGATAAAATAGGAACTGCCTTATGTCGTGTTTTATAGTGTGTGATAAAATTGCTCGTGGAAGGTTTGATTTTTTGATTTGTCCATTTTTGACTACTGAAATTTTAGTTTTTCTCAACTTAATCATGTTTTCTTTTTTCACAAGACTTGTCAAAATCTTACGAGCAACCTTTGGCCAGGCATTTTATAGTACACGTTCGTGGAATATTTTTATTTTCCTGAGGCGGATTTAATACTTTTTCAAATAGCTTCTTCTTAAAGATCGGTGCTTCTTTATTTATGTCAAGTTCAAAGCTGATATCATTTTGATTTTGAATCAGTCGATTAGAGGTTGAATACGAACACATAATTTTTAAAAAATAATATATTTGATTTAAATCGATTTGAATAAAAAATGAAAATGAAAATAAATATATGAATTTGTTATACTTAATTTTTTTTTTTTTTTTATTTTTTTCTTTTATCTTAAAACGAGAAATCTTTGACTTTATATATTGATTAGGAGTTAAAATCTTAGAATAATGTTTTTAATTTACAATTTATCATTCAATGTCATTGCTAATGATTAGCGCCAAGCTAGATTGAGGGATAATCCCAGCTTCTGGCTCTAACCCTAAGTCATTTGTGCGTTATATTTTTAAGGTGACTAGATTTTGATTTAATTAAGGGGTTATGTATTAATTTAAGAATTCAATCGATTAATTGGGGAGACCTTTAATCAAAATCAAAATCATCAAATCGTAACAATTTTGATCAATTGAGTCCTTTATTACAGATTGTCAGTATAAGATAAGTTTAAATATACGGAAAAACATTGTCAATGACCGGGGCACGGATTGTTATGATCCTTGACAGGATAAAAAAAATCCACTGTCACATGACCCTTCGATATTTTTTATTTATTGGTCCTTAAACATTTGCAAGTTACAGGCCACGGAGTTTTATTTTAGACACGATTAGCATCATAGTTAATTCCCTTACTATTTTATTTGTTCAAAAACCTGAACACCTGTTATAAATTAATTTTTACATATACAGTGTTTAGTTATCATGTAGATTAGTTCATAGAGTAGAGTATTCTAAATATTATTCCAACTGTGGCTCCCGACACACCCTAAATGAATTCTCTGTAAACAAACAAGGCAAACAGATGAAAATTCTTCTACCAGCTAAAAATCAATTCCTCACTCACAACATCCTTTAACCTGAAAATAGTTTTTTTACGGGTCATGTGACTATCATAGCTTCCCGAACACTCTAACGAGATATTTCATGTATTGGTAGGAATTAAAATTATATTAACGCGTTACACGTTGATCATCCAACCTCACATCCAGATGTACTAGTACATGTCATACGTGTGGCTAAAATATTTGATTGAAGACAAAATGGGAGCTGAAATAGGGTAAGACTATTCATTGAATTAAGTCTCCAGTTTACTCCTAATTACTGCGATCTCACGTCTATATTAAAAACACACTTTTAGGGGAGTAAATAATTTACTTCATATTCTGAGTTGAGTTAAAGTTGATTGATACTAATGTCTTTGATACTATGTTAAAAAGTAACTAAATTTATTGTTAAATTTTATTCGATCAGGACTTGAAGTATTTTACATGTTTTTGGATCCTAAGCGTTTATGACAGAATCTTATTTACGGTGTAAGGTCGCAGAATAATTGTTGCGTGCCCATGTCCTTGGCATTGACCTACTCCGTTTAAGCCTGTTATTTTCTTCAAGGAGGGTCGTGTTAGAGGCATTGCTCTCGTCAAATTTTTGAAGCCACTTGCTGTTAAGCTTATCTCCCTGCTCCTGGACAAGATCCTTAGGTTTATCCAAAGATGATAGGATTCTTCGAAAATGCTCTCGTGGGTCTTCACCTTTGCACTCTGAATCCTTTTCCTCTTCAGTGTTTCCAAATTTATTGTCACTGTACTCTGTTTCAGAGCCAGATTCAGTATCAAAAACCGTAGAAATCTCATTGACTGATTTTTGAAGGTGTGGTCTAAGAACTAATTTAGGATCTACCCAAAATGGGCAGCATCTTTGATGACGAACTTCGAAGAAAAACTTGGTAGGGTCTGCCGGCTTTCCATAACAGAAAATGATGTACTTACACAGTAAGAAACGGCTGAGTAAGAATGCATTACATGCACATGTCTACTGAGGGGGATTCGTGTGATTACGTAGCAGACTCTGGGAGTCAACTTCGGAATTCTGCAACCACTTCCACTCTCACCTGAAAGGCTTTCTCCAGGTAGCATTGGCCCTTCGATAATTTTTCTCTAGAATTGCTTTCATCTGTCCTAAGATCGTAGGCAAAACTCGCGAAACGAAGACCCAAGTAACTAGATCAGTCCTAGGTGTCAGGGGCTGTAGCGTTGGCAGGGCAACAGTGTTATTGATAATTTCGATAGGCTTAAGCGAGGATAAGGGCAAGACTTAGATCAGGACAAGGTTGATGTATATTATAGATTTCTCAAAGCTATGAACAAGAATAAGTTGTAGATAATTTCTCGTGAACAAAACTAATGACAAGATAAGAATACAAGACTCAGATCTGGTTAGAACTGATGTGGAAGGAAACTTCTTTATATACATGGGCCTTACCAGGGTATCATTCGAGGCTATACCGATATTGTAATTCGATAGAACAATACAGAAACACGTAGAATTTCTACGCGATAGAACATTATCAAATATAATTGGTTAGTAACTTTACCCAATANTGTGGAAGGAAACTTCTTTATATACATGGGCCTTACCAGGGTATCATTCGAGGCTATACCGATATTGTAATTCGATAGAACAATACAGAAACACGTAGAATTTCTACGCGATAGAACATTATCAAATATAATTAGTTAGTAACTTTAGCCAATAGGAACACTCCCCTACCCTTTAATGTGGGGCTATAGAACAGTCCGTGACATTACCCCCTCCTATTTCGCGTCGAACTCCTGCGAGACCTTCTAGTGTCTTTAATCCTCTTTGGTTTGTCCCCAGGTTTTGGTTCAAACGGATTCATATCATGAAAATCTTTAACTAAATCTTTGAACCCATCTGTTTTATCAAATGGAATACTCAAATCATCTTCAGGTCCATACCCTT